>JAJMGN010000335.1:0-26013 GCA_030575015.1 Cephaloascus albidus
CCATCAAGGAGTCCAAATCATGGAATGAAATATCTTTGTTAACCCAGTACGTCCTGGGAATGCTGATTTAAGCATTATTTAATCAATTTTATCTATAACTTCAGTCAATCTAATCTCTAATTTGAATATCTTTATCTTCAATATAGTTTTTCAGATACACGAATATCTTTTCAATATTAGGTCTCACTGGTCTCTTTGGCGAGCCACTTGTTATTCTTATTTTGGAATCATTAAGCAGCATGTATATTAAAGAAGAGGTGTGAATCGTTGTAGCTAAAGCTAACAGTGTTTGTTAGGCTTGTCGCGTAGTTGTATCAGAACCCAGAAGGGCAAGTATCATCCAAGTCAAAAATTGCTGATATTTTCATAGCAGCAGCAAATTTGCGTTCATCTGTAGCGAGGTTAGATTGCTTGGATCTTTCTCCGAGACCCCTTCTCTCATATTTGTTAATTTTAATGAATCTGAGGATTCTATTAGCATTTATGATTTCATCTGGATCTGAGAGTTCAATGATATCTGTGAATTTTGAAATGTTCGCTGGTAAGATCTCTTTAACTTTTTGTATAACTTCACATTCTTCGAGGAAATGGTGTATACTCTCGTTTGAGTCCTCAGCAAGGCACAAAAAGCATTCTTGATATCCTTCTGGATCGATATGATCCATCTGGTAGAAAAATCCGCCCAAAATTAACATATGTAGATCATCAGTGGCACCAAAGCATTTCTTTTCAATCTTATTTATGCGCTTCCAAAGTGCCTTCATTTGCTTGGCCAATACGATCTCGTCCAAGATTAACTTGCAATTTTATTGAAGAAAATACATCCAGTTGTTCCTCATAAATTAAAATACCGAAATTGACCCGATTTGTTGAAGAATCCAAATATTTTAATGCAGGGCCCAGCTGAAGATATACTCTTATCGGGATTCGGGACTTGTATTATAATTTATCTTATAATCAACATGAATATGTTTGCAATAATTTGCAATTGTAAGGTAATTTGTAATTACACAAATTGAACAATAAAATTAAAACTACAAAAAAGTTGTAAGTTGGAAATTATTGATATCTAATTAAATGCACTAAAATTGAACTGAAAAAACAAAAACAAAAGCAAGAGATTGATGGAGTATCAGGATTCAGAACACCCAAATTGAAAGTCACTCTTGAATATCCCGCCAGTACTATCAAATGGATTGGTATCCTTTTCTTGATCCTGGCAACTGTCATTCATAAAATCTATATTTGAATTCACATCATCCCAAGATTCTATCTGCTTTGGATTTAGGAATTTGAGAGCAACTGAAGATCTTCTATGATGGTGTCTGTTGCAAGAATTATCAACTTTCTTTAATTTGATCATTGCCGATTTTGGTGAGATTGGTGGCGTCCTGTATGAGTTTGAAATGATGTAGTTTTTATCTTGAGGATCACTGGTTTCTAACTTAATGTAATCTTCATCATATTTGATTTCTGCTTCAGCACCATCAGATTGACAATTTTCATCTTCTATATTGCTGTTGACTTCAAGGCAAATGTCACAATCATTATCATCATGGATGCATCTGCTAAATGCCTTTAACAAGTTATTATCATCTTCAGATAACTCGTGTTCTTTGTAGTCTTTACTATTCATTCCATCATTCCTGATCACAACTGGGCATGAATTAGATCTGTTGAGTTTGATGTTTTCTCTCGTTGTGTTATTCAATGTAAGATTTCTATCTATTGCATCTGATTTTTTGTTTGTTAAATACATCAAGTAAGCAGTTAGTGGTTCATTTGAAATTTTCTTGTTCCTTTTGATGTTCTCAACTGCTATTGAGAATCTTCTGCTAGAAGAACCATCATCAAATGAACCATTCTGTCCGACTTCTGAGGTTAAAGACATCGTGTGATTGTTATGAAGCCTTTAAAATTTTTAATTCGATAATCGTTTATTTCAATAGCTGATTGACAATGATGTAGATTATACACTGAACGGTTGAGATTAAGTAGCTTGATGAATGCTATTGAGTAAAATATATGAAGTATTACCAGCTGATAGTTATATATCTTTAAAAGTGATCAATTAAAGATCTGTTTGCAATTAAAATAAAGATATTCAAACTGAAAAAATGTAAAAAATTAATTAATCAAGAATTTCCCCAGATTTAAAGTTAAGAGTTAGCTAGATCTATTGATTCCTAAAAGTAATTATAATCGATTTGGGATTCTAGAAAATTTTTGACGTATGGATAGCAACTATAACGCAGCTTTTTGATTTTTAAGCTTGATGGAATTCCATGTAATATTATTTTGACATGTTATAACAGCTGATCAACGAATGATTTGAATATCAACAAATATTGAATATAATTACCGCTAATTATTTAGAAAAAAAAAAGCTTGTGATCAGTTCTGTCCTCTCCTATATATTTAAGTGGAAGCCGTAAAAATCGGTCATCATAAAATTATATATAGTACGATCGATCTGAGAGGGCCGAATTAAATTTAAACTGTACACAATTACTGAGGGATCACACTGACCAATTGTATTCAATTACATTGATCGAAAAGTCTATGATTGTACTTATTACAATTTACTTATTCAAAGTTCGGTATTGACAGTGACACTTAGTACCTACTACAGTCACCACTTACTACGTACTTATAACTGGAGCTCAGCAATTATCAATATTTGGGAATCAGAAATTGCGTTTTAGGAAATCGGACCCTGATATATATAGCGCTCCAATGGCCACATTTTGCAACTCTTATAATTATTAATTAGATCAGCTGATAACATATAGACGTACATAATGATTACTTCAACAGTACCAATTTCTAAAGTCCAATTTTGGAGTACAACCACTAAATAGTAAAGTCTGAACCTGAAATAGGATTAAAGATTGAATTCCCATCTCCAATCTCGAATTGATATTCATATATAATGATCACTCCAATGAAGATAGTACCTATTTGAGAAGTCTATAGAATATCGTACATCGTGTAGAAACCATTTTCACTATCAGTTATAATCGAAAGCATCGAGCCGCAATGTCAAATTGTTCACCATTCACAGCGCGAAGATTGAGCGGAATTCTGGTAACTTTAGGTGTCATTTCGATCTGAACCTGATAATAGATAGCACCCACGTTGAACAGCTACAAAAAACCGATTTCAATTATTTCAACAGTTTGATCAATCCTTAACGCTTTCTTCCACTTTCATCATAACATCGGATATCCATCAAACGCAGTTCTATCTTTTTGCAAGCTGCTTACAATCATCATTTCAATTCTTGATTAAACCCGACTCTCTCTTATTTTTGATTTCGAAGATAAAAGACTTACACGCCAATAATCACAAAGTTGTCCTCTGCTATATAATAGAAACCATCATCAGATTGAGCATATTTTCAAATTCATATACGTTTGTTTTGAAGAATGAAGTTCTCTCATTCTTTGCAGTTTAACGCTGTACCAGAGTGGTCATCGAAGTATATTGCTTATTCTTCATTAAAGAAACTAATTTATACTTTACAAAGAGACTCATTGAAATCCATCTCCGCATCATCATCCCCAGACAACGTCGAGTCAGATCAGTTAATTGCTAATGATCACCATTCAAATTTGAATAAACCTGATCCAACAAGGGTTTTTTTAACAGCCTTAAACGCTGAATTACTTAAAATCGACGAGTTCTATAAGATGAAAGAACATGCTATTTATGATGATATTGATAGTGTATACTCAGATTTTCAAAATTTTGAGATTGATATATCTTTGAATAATCCTTCCAATTTCAGTCTAAGCAATATAAACTCAAATAACTCTAAATTAGAGAATTTGAATCAAGTTATCAGTAACAATAATAGAAATGATTCTGCCAATAGTTCAATCAAATCATATAACGAAACTGACCAAGTTCAATCAACGTCAAAGAACGATCTAGAAAGAGGAAGACGTAAATCAGTTGAAACTATGAAACATTTGAATCCTTCAATATCAAACAGAGAGAGAGAATTATTGAAAACTCCTGAATTATGGAATGATTTGGATGATAACGATCCATTTTCGATTTTGATTGAAAACAGAATCATATTCAGGAAAAGAATAATCAGTGCTTTCACAATCCTTTCTGAATTGAAGTCATATATTGAATTAAATAGAACAGGTTTCAAAAAAGCTCTCAAAAAATTTGACAAATCATTAAATACAAACTTAAAAGAAGATTTCCTTGTGAGCTTACCAGAGATATCATATATTTTTAAATTTGAAACCATAGACAAATTGAATTCCCAGATTGACTTAGTGATAAACTTATACTCAGATATTTGTGCAAACAATAACTTCAATCAGGCAAAAAATGAATTGAATTTGCATTTAAGAGATCATGTGGTTTGGGAAAGAAATACTGTTTGGAGAGATATGATTGGCTTGGAAAGAAAAAATTATGGTGCTGGAGTCAATGACAAGAAACCGAATAATGATGATTCAATTGAAGATTTATCTGATAAGAATTTAATTTTCAATAAACCTTCTAGACTTCTTATTAATAAATCCTTCTTGAAGATTGTTATCATATCATCAATCACATTGATATTACTAAAATATTCTCCCTTCAAAGTTAGAACAGAAAAAAATTGTTTTGCTTTGTTAGTTTGCTCATCATTATTATGGGCAACAGAAGCGGTACCATTATTTGTTACTTCCTTGTTGATTCCATTATTAATCGTCAGTTTTAAAGTGTTAAGAAATGCTGATGGTACCATTATGGATGCTCCTTCCTCCTCCAAATATATTCTTTCTTCAATGTGGTCGTCGGTCATATTACTATTATTAGGTGGGTTCACTTTAGCAGCAGCCTTATCTAAATACAATATAGCAAAATTGATTTCTACTTGGATTTTATCAAAAGCTGGTACAGATCCCAAAATTGTCTTATTGACAATCATGTCAGTTGCATTGTTCGCTTCCATGTGGGTTAGTAATGTCGCAGCTCCAGTATTATGTTTTTCAATCATCCAGCCATTATTAAGAACCTTACCCAAAAATTCTGATTTTGCAAAAGCTCTTATCTTAGGAATAGCTTTTGCTTCAAACATTGGTGGAATGGCTTCTCCAATTGCTTCTCCTCAAAATATGATTGCTATTGCAAGTATGGACCCTCCACCTTCATGGGGTCAATGGTTTGTTATTGCATTGCCTATTTGTATGATATCGTTGGTGTTCATTTGGGTATTATTATTATTTTCATTCAAAACTAATTCAAAAAACCAATTGGTTCCAATTAGAACCATTGATGACAAATTTACAAACGTTCAATGGTATATAATCTCCGTCTCCATGGGGACTATTTTATTATGGTGCCTCGCTTCAAAATTAGAACCGTATTTTGGTGAAATGGGTATAATAGCTATTTTACCAATTATTTTATTATTTGGTCCCGGTTTATTAACCACAGATGATTTCAATAACTACCCTTGGAATATAGTTGTATTGGCAATGGGTGGTATTGCTTTGGGTAAAGCCGTTTCATCGTCTGGTTTATTGAATACAATTGCAACTGCTATTCAGCTGCAAGTTCAGGACTTCTCATTATTTGGTATAATGTTGACTTTTGGTTTATTGATTTTAATTGTGGCTACTTTTGTCTCCCATACTGTTGCAGCTTTAATTATTATACCTTTGGTGTCTGAAATTGGTAACTCAATGCCTGATCCACACCCAAGATTATTGATCATGTCTAGTGCTTTATTATGTTCAGCTGCCATGGGTTTACCTACTTCAGGATTTCCAAATGTTACCGCTATTTGCATGATAGATGAGGTTGGAAAACCCTATTTGACCGTCAATACATTTATCACAAGAGGTGTACCAGCTTCGTTTGTTGCCTATATAATCATCATTAGTGTTGGTTATGCTATTATGAGAATAATCAGCTTTTAACGGATATTCTGCATCGTCCCATTTTTTTGATAGATTTATAGTTTTTCCATTAAATAAATCACTAGGTCAATTTGACAATAACAACTTACTATATCACTTACAAATACTCGTAAATCCAAACTTCTATAAAAAATGCAATACGCGATGAGCGTAACGATAAAATAGGGCACTACTAAGTACCAAAATATAAAGAGTCAATGAATCTTGTTCTAAACCACCAATCTGTATCCAATTCCTTGGGCTCAGTATCATCTAATTCTGTGAGATCATCATCAGAGATACTCATTGAACTTAATCTCCCTATTACGACATTGACTTTTTTGAAAGCATTCAATATTCTTCTTAATCCAATTTCTGTACACAAATAACTAACCAAGATAATGTTCTCGGCTTCTACTTGATGATCAATCAAAACCTGAATAGCCATAATTGCTGCTGCCCCACTTATTATTTGAGCATCGAATAATAGAATCTTGTTGTTTGAAACAGAAATATTTTTTGGTAAAGATTCTGTATGTAGTTGTGGTTCACCAGTTGAGGAATCAGACTGAATCAATAATTTCCCAATGGAAATTTCTGTAAAAGTCTTTTTGATCGAATTCATGAAACAATCTCCAGATCTGATTATGCTAACAGCAATGAGGGTCTCTTTCTGCTTCAAAGCCTTTACTGTATAATCCAATGATGTTTTGATCTCAAACTCTTCATAATTAATAAACTCTAATGCAGTGTTAATCAATAATATACCGATCCTTTCAAAATAAAAGATGAAATCAGTTCTTGATGTGTCTCTACTCAATAATATAGTATTGATACCTTTTAACTGATTTGTGTTTTCCAAGATTTTTATATTTGGTGAATCTAATCTTGTATTGAAGTCATTACCCAAGCTTTGCAAGTACTTCAAATGGAAACTGGACTTCAAGGCCAATTGTTTCCTAATGTGCTTGATCATCATATCAATTGCAATAGTATTATCAGAACCTCTTGGGATAATTAAGTCAGCGTTCTGCATGGTAGCTTTGACGTACCTTACAGCATTGGGCTTAACGAAAGTATTCCACTGTTTCAAAGCACCAGTTAAATCTCTACCACGGTATAGAATATCACGAGTTAGTCTTCTTGATAAACAGACATCCAAGTCGGTCTCCACGAATATCTTCAAGTCCATCATATTTAAAATTTCCTCAGAGTAGAGTCCGTAGATTCCCTCGATAATTATAACATTTGCACCATAGACTGTGGTTGTTTTGTTGGTCCTTGAATGTTGACTGAAAGAATACACAGGAATTTCTGTTTTATTCCCATTTTTCAAAGACGTAATAGTTTCAAATAATAGCTTGAAATCTAAACTATCAGGAGTATCAAAGTCAAATTCGCTATAGTAGTTAGTATCATTTACTATAACTTCAGCCAATGTTCTCCCGTTTATGGGATATGCTACTCACTTCTTGAAAGCCCTTCCACGTTCTTCTTCGTTCAATGAGTTATAGAAATTATCGAAAGATAATAAGACAGTCCACGGCTGATTCAATTCTTGAATAATTTTCTGAGCTATACTAGTTTTACCAGATCCAGAATAGCCAGCAATACCGATGATATAAGGTTCAGTCCAAGGAGGAATATAGTTATGACTTGACTCTGGTGTCAAGTGAACAATATCGTCAGTAGATGTAGCAGATAGCTTCGGACTGAAGAAGGAATCAAGCCCATCAGGGGCAATCCTTGACGGCCTTCTGACCTTTGTAGTGGCTTCGGACGGTTCACTCGTGGGGCCCATGTCGTGATTGTTCAGGATCTCAAGTCCTTTCAATTATCAGATTGACTTCAAACCCAAGGGTTTCTCAGATCTCTTGTGTTAGATGATAAGGCTGAACAGATATTTTTTTTGATAGATAGAATGTCAGCGCTTATGTAATCGATGCGATTACTATAATTGTTCGTGAAGAGAACGAACTGTGGAATATATATACTGTTTTGCCAGAAAGTCCGTTGAAAAACACATGTCTGAAGCAAATATACTCCAAGGAAAGGGCAGAAGAAGAAACAGGGACCGCAAGAGCCAATGGGGCTCTGAATCGGAGTCGGAGCCAGAAATAACAAACATAGAAATAGAAGAAGAAGAAGAAGAACAAGAACAAGAAGGTACCGATGTCAGTGTTCTTGCCCTGCAGAGGGTCCCAGAACAAACCAATTTGAAGGACATTAGAGTTGAATCACGTACAGTGTATTTGCAGAAAAGACAAGAAACAAAACTCAACGAGTTGGAGATAAAAATCGCTGATCTAGATGAGAGAATTAAAAAGTTCGGTTTTTCGAGTTTGTCATACAACGAGAAGGAATTCTACAGAAAACAAAAAGAGGTATTGAAGCTTCACAAAGAAAGGGAAAGCATATATACATTTGGTGATGCATACCAGCTTCCCCAAGATTACATCACAGAAAACGGAAAAATAGACAGAAAGAGAAAAGAATCTGTATTAAATAAAAGGTATCAAGAAAGTGAGAAAGAATCCAACTATGACGACGACTGGGCGAACGAGCAGTTGAGGAAAGCTCAAAGAACGCTGTATGGTCTGAAACCTTCATCATATCCATCAAATCAACTCTCGAAAGAGAATCAAAATCAAAAACCATATGTCAATGAAGAAGAGGATGAACTAGAATTCGTATTCGACAATTCACAAAGTATCAATTTTGTATCTGATGCGGTTTTAAAAGGTTCAGATACATTGACCCCAGAGCAAAGAGGTTTTGCAAAGAAAGTTGAAGCTAAAAAAATCAAAGCTCAGTCTATGAGTGATATCAGAAAGTCGCTACCAGTGTACGGGTTCAGAGAACAGTTTTTACTGGCTATAGAAGAAAACCAAGTTTTGATAGTCGTGGGTGAAACTGGTTCTGGTAAGACAACACAACTCCCTCAATATCTATACGAAGCTGGTTACTCGAAAGGTGGTTTGAAAGTTGCTTGTACGCAACCAAGAAGGGTTGCAGCAATGTCAGTGGCCAGCCGTGTGGCTGATGAAATGGGTGTTAAACTAGGAAATGAAGTGGGCTATTCTATTAGATTTGAGGATAAGACAGGTGATAAAACCATTATCAAATATTTAACAGATGGTATGCTTTTAAGGGAGTTTTTAACAGACCCGGAATTATCATCGTATGCTGCTTTAATGATTGATGAAGCGCATGAGAGAACGACTTCTACTGAGATTTTGATGAGTTTACTAAAAGACGTTATAAAACTCAGAACTGATTTGAAAGTAATCATTGCCTCTGCTACCATCAATTCTAAAAAGTTCTCTGATTTCTTCAATCAAGCACCAGTTTTGAACATTCCAGGTAGAAGATTCCCTGTTGAAATATTATATTCACCTCAACCAGAAGCAAACTATGAGCATGCAGCTATAACTACAATCCTTACAATTCATATAACGGAGGGCCCTGGTGATATTTTAGTATTTCTAACAGGTCAAGATGAAATTGACAATATGGCACAAAATCTCGAAGAGGCGTCAAAGAAGCTTGGATCTGATTACAAAGCCCTAGTGATATGTCCCATCTATGCCAATATGCCATCTGAATTACAATCAAAGATATTCGATCCTACACCACCCAATTCCAGAAAAGTGGTTCTTGCAACAAATATTGCAGAAACTTCAATTACCATTGATGGTATCACTTTCGTTATAGACCCAGGGTATGTCAAAGAGAAGAGATTCAATCCCACGACGGGAATGGAAAGTCTTGACGTTGTTGCTTGTTCAAGAGCTTCAGCGGATCAAAGGTCTGGTAGAGCTGGAAGAGTTGGTCCCGGAAAGTGTTTCCGATTATATACTAAATGGGCTTATTTCAACGAACTACCTGCTTCTCCAGATCCCGAAATTTTGAGAAGTAATCTATCCAGTATCGTTCTATTATTATTGTCTTTGGGAATTCATGACCTTATTCACTTCAATTTTATGGACCGTCCTAGTGATAAGAGCTTGATACGTGCTTTAAACCTACTATATGCTCTAGGGGCCATGGAGAAAAATGGTCAGCTATCTAAATTAGGTAGACAGATGTCAAACTTCCCGCTAGATCCAATGTTATCAAAAACTCTCTTATCGAGTAGCTCATTCAATTGCTTAGATGAAATCTTGTCCATAGTTGCTATGTTAGGTGAATCTTCTGCTTTGTTTGTGAGGCCGAAAGACAAGAAAGCTAATGCGGATAAGGCTAAGGAAACATTTACCAAACCAGGTGGAGATCACTTATCATTGTTAGAGATCTGGAACCGATGGGTTGATACCGGCTACTCAAGTCAATGGTGCAGAGATAATTTTCTCCAATACAAGACTATGAAAAGGGCTAGAGATGTCAGAGAGCAATTATCTGGATTGTGTGAAAGAGCAGGACTTGCTGGTAATACAGAACTGAATGAGACTATGGAAGGGAAATCTGTTAATGTACAACAAGCTTTAACATCTGGGTTTTTCACAAATACTGCACGGTTATCGAAGACTGGTGATAGTTATCGGACTTTAAGTCACAACCAATCTGTCCATATTCACCCGTCATCCGTTTTGTACCTGGTCAAGCCTCCCCCAAAGCTAGTTATATACCATGAATTAGTGAATACTAGCAAGGAATTCATGCGTAATTGTATGATAGTTGAAGATAACTGGATAGCAAAACTCGCTCCACATTTCAAACCCAGCGTACCTGAAGATGGAAAAAAAGTTCGAACGAATGGCAAGAGAAACTAGATATTTATAGCTATATTGTTTATACTTTACATCGATGATGACTGAATGACTGTGCTCTCGGCCTGGTATATCTCGTATTATTTTCATGCTCGCTTATAACTTCTTGTACAAACAACATAAATTTTGCAACAGCTAAGCCGCAGCACGTGATCAAAAATCTGTTTTAACTTTTCTCCTGCAATTTGAATCTTAACTCGATTAGGTCAAACGATCTTAAATCACAGTTTTTTCGTGGGGCAGTTAAGAGAACCAACAACCAGTAAAAGACCTAAATCAGGGTCAATTGTTGTGATGGACAAGTCAGGAAAGCGTTCTTTCTATGACGAGGATGGTACTGACGATGTATTACACACAAGCTCTGCTGGAGACATCAGAAAAAGGAGACAATTGTCTCTATTACCTAGCACTGACTTTTCCTATGATTTGGATATGATCTCATCAGAGTCCCAGTACTGTTTTGCAAGTGCAGGTGTTGGTGATGATTTTGGTGTTGGTGATGATACTGTGATCCCGTCATCCCCTGTTTTGACTGGATGGAGCAGTCAAAATAATCATCCTGGACTCAATGAAGCCGTTGAGAGAATCAATAACTTATTCGAATACCCATCCTCAACAGTGAAACTTGAATTGTCCAATCTCAACCTCCAATCGGTTCCAACTCAATTATTAGATATACCAAAGTTTTCGTTTGTCACTGCAGATGAAAAAGTGGAAACAATACGCAAGATAGAGTTATTTTTACAGCATAATCAACTTCAGCAAATCCCTTCAGTAATATATAAACTTGATAGTCTTTCGGTATTATCACTAAGAGACAATGATATTGACAGTATTGGTAATGGAATAGGTAATCTCTCAAATCTAGTTGAACTTAATTTGGTTAAAAATAGGATAAGATTTTTACCAAATAGTTTTTTGAAGTTGAACGCTTTATCGAATTTGAACTTGTCTTTCAATCCGTTGGTAACTCCACCAAATAGCGCAACAGACGTCAAGCGAGCTAATGCTAATCCAAAGAAATGTTTAAGATGTATAGAGATTATCAGATATGAGCCAACAATGGTACCGACATTGAGTGAGCTATGTTTGAGGGCTATAAGCAAGTACGATGCTACCGCTAGAGAATCGAAAAGTTGGCAGAATAATGTGCCTTTTAATATATCCATTAAGATGGGGGAGGTTGTTGGAAAGGAGGGCCATATATGCTGCATATGCGACTCCGTGGTTATAAACCCGATTGCAGAAGCTATGGAATGGTGGGATATTGCTGATGTTAAACTAGTACCCATAAAAAAGTATTTTTGCAAAGGTGGTTGCTACTTGAAATGGAATGAAGAGGTAATATACCGAGAAAATGGTAAAGACGAAATTTAATAAACTACAAATAGAGACGAATATGATATACATGATTTTAACAAAAGTAAATTATAAAATTAAGGGTTATTATAGTAGCCATTTTCAAACACAAGCCCCACATCTTATTCAATCTTAACATAATTAGATGGGAACACACCCACGTATCCATTCATCTCGCCCTTCCACCATTCTCCTTTTTGATCTATAATTTTGATTCTGTCACCAGCATTTAGTGTTAAATCACCAGGCCCTTGAGCTATATACTTATATTGAGAAACGCAGTAAATCTCGCGCGGATGTGGCAGAGTGCTTGAGTTAGGCAGAGTACTCTTTCCCAAATCAGATGAATCAATTGTATCAGTGGTGGCAGATCTCAGCGTATACCCATCCGATTCAGCTCTGGTCAAACTGTTGAGAAAGTCCTTATGAAAACTGATGATTGATAATTGGTTCAATAAATCCGACGCTGTAGAATTCTTATCGGAAAACTCTTTAAGAAGATGCTTGTATTTCCTATCAGCCAAAAGTAAATCAACATCTATACCCAAATCATCCCTTATGCAACTCAAATTATTGCTGAATTGATAAGTCATCGTTAGCTGAACGAAATAAATCATCACAAATATAGGGTCTGAAATACTCCTTGCTAGTTTGAAAAAATGGGGCAATTCCTTTTTCAACATATTGTTCTTAGATTCATACTTTTCCTTGGATTTGGACAATTTGCGGTCTAGATTATAGAGATATTCATGTTTGGTATCTGCCTTCAATAAAGCATTATTTTTGGATGAGGAGTGTCTATTATAGTCAAGAAGTTGCAAGTCTCTGTCTTTGATATTTTTCCTAATGTTTTTGACGATATCAACAACACTTTTGATGGTTGTTTGGATTTGGTCTTCTAAAAGTTTTAGTTCAGCCTTAACTGGAATTTCAATTATATGGATAGCTTCAATATACTTTTCAATATTATAGTAAACCCTGTGTGCTTCTTCATATAAGAACCTTGCTTCATTAGTCTGTAATATATCTTGCAACGAATTAAAAGTGCCAGCATCACCTCTTCCAATATTAGGATCACAGACCCTTTTGAATAAAAGGCCAATCTCTAAAGATGATTTGAAAGTATCTAAAGACGATTCACTGTATTTCTTAACATACTGATTTAACTTGAAGAAATTTGCCTCAACGGTTGTAAACTCATCATATAACACATCGAATTCCTCATCAGCAATACGACTACCAATTCCTGTCTTTTGTTTCAAAATTTGAGGAGCCTATAACTGGTTAGTTTCGAAACCGCATGCTAATAAAAGTTTCAGCCAACATACTCTTTTAAAGTTTTCCCAATCAATCTTTATTTTAGATACATTGTAGTTTGAGTTTGATGAAAAACGATTGGCCATTTTTGTAATGTTATCAGCGGAAATTATTGTATAGGATACCAGAAAACTTGAAGATAAGATAAATATTTAACAAGAACTGAAATATTGTAAAGAACTCAAAGAAAAGCTCTAAGAAATCTCTTGTTATTTTACAAAAGGTCTTTTTGTGTAACCTCGTATTTTCAAAGCAAAAATCAATATCCTGCATATAATAGCCACACAGCTATGAAAGAATCACTTAGCGATTATAGTGGAATTGATTATGGATGTCCATGGTTTGAACCTGGCCAAGCTGATATCTTTTCAGGTCCAGGACTGGCCTCACTGCTTTTATCTGATCCATTGAAATTGTCTATCTCAATGTCATCCAATTCTTGTATCTTGCAAATATTTTGTGTCTTTAAAGATTCCAATCTGTCAACCAAAGCATCATCTATTCCTTTTATCAAATGATGTGCAAAACTTTGGTCTATTGGTAAGTTTTGCAAAAGTAGTTTTCTCAAGGATTTTACCAATTTAAAGTTATCTAGTATTAGATTGGTATTATCCTCGTTATTATCAACAGTACTCACTGGAGGATGTAACATCAACAAAGTAGCGTAGTATAGCATTATATGAATATGAACTGGAACATATTTTAGGTTTTGCTGTATATCTTTATCGTTCAATACCAAGTTGAGAACAGTTTGTGCTGCGGACATTGCAATATTTGAACTTACAATTTGGCTATCCATGGACATGCCTTCATTGGAAACAAAATCATCATCACCATCATCATCTTCGTCATTCACAGAATCTTTGAAATGATCAATTTGGGATGAGCCTGTGCTTAGACCATCTTTCACATCTGTCAAATTATTATCCCATTTCGGGAATCTTGATCCATCAGTACGGAAGTGCCTAACTGCTGAAGAGTTTATATGCATCTTGGCAAAATTATAGTATATCAAAGTGGATTTTGAAGACCAAACAGCCCCATTATTAACAGGCGAGAGAAGCACAGTCCACGAGACCATCCATTTATCTAGCTCTAAGTTAGTCTTGGAAGGAATACCAAAGGCGGCAGGAGCCAAAATATCCCAAGCGTTACCTTTGAAAACCTCATTGATAGCTTGATTATATTCAACTTGTGAAACCAATCTCAAATCAGCAAAAGCAGATTTTTTACTGAGTGCCTCATTCCTTAGCTGTTCTCTTTCCCTTTCTTTCAACAAGAGAGCTTGTGAGACAGTAGTTCGCTGTTCTGCTTCTTCCTTTATAGCGGTCAAATCTTTACCACCAACCAACATATCTCTACTTTTCTTAACAGAGAAATCATCTGAACTGATAAGAGGCTTTCTATTGAAAGCTAAACTTTGTTGACCATCCAATATGTATAGCAAATACCAAAGTTTGAGTCTATCTTTTTCGTTTAACTTTCCCTTCTTTTGTTCACCATTTATGGCACTATATTTGCTAGAGGGCAAATTCAAACCCATATTATTTGCTAGTTGTAAGGCAACACCTGTAAACATATGACTATTCTGCAACCAGAATCCTGAAACACATAACGCTATAATAGTATTAAAAGCTTCTACTTCTGTTGCTGGCGTATTAAATAAAACCTGACTGGATAGTTTTTCCAAATGAGCCTTCAAGGCAGCTGACCTAGATGATAAGTCAGTATGGTGATATGAGGCAATGGTACATATAGCCGCAATCAAGATAGGTGATTCATACCATATTGCCTTAACTGAGTAATGAGCAACTTGAAACCCGAATAGTTGCGGAGAGATATATTTATCAAAGTATGAAAATAAGTCTTCAGCTTCTTTCAAGGTGAGAGTCCCATCATACCTAAAGTCATCAGAATTATGAGGGATTGATTTTTTCCTCGGTAATTCAGCATTTTCTTCTTCTTCTTCATACAGTCTCTTACGATCAGAATTCAAAACGCTTTCTATTGGCAACACATGGTGATGCAGAGTTTGTGGGCGGGAACTGCTAGAATCACTATCTTGCGAATTGTTTGACGAGTTGTGATCTTGTGATTGGGAAGAGTGTCCATTTTGAAGGGAGCGAAAGTTAAACAGCGGCGTTGAGTGAGTAGTCCCATTATATACAGGTGTAGATGGTATACTTTGATAGTGTTGAGGATACCCAGAATGATGATTTGATTGTGGTTGTTGTTGTTGACTTTGTTGGTACATCAATTGTTGTTGCTGGAGTCTTAGTAAACCTACTAAATCATCCAATTTATTATCAAATGAATCCAATCTACTCTCCATGCTGTTTTTCCATTTGTCTTCCAATTTATCTACTTGATGAGTCTGTGATTGTGGATTTATCTGGGGAGGTCGTATGATCTGCTGAGGTTGTGGTGAATGTATACTCTGTGGAGGATGCACTATTTGAGGAGGATGCGTAGTATGTGGTATTTGAGGTAGTTGAGATAGTTGTGGGATAGGTGCTGGGTGATGTGGATGAACATGGGAAGTAGGAGTCAAGTTGAAGGTGGATGAAGGAATATGCATCTGGGGAATAGGGACCATTATTGGGTGAGTATGTTTAATAGATGGTAGTTTTTGTTCATAATGGCAGTTTATATTACTGTTCACACATCTTTTGCATGGTAAAGTCTCAGCATATTCGCATTTCAATTTCGATTTTTTGCAGTTGAAGCAGGGTTTAGTTCTCTTCTCTGGTTTCTTGCTCATGGCTGAGATAGTGCGGCCCTTTGAGTAGCGCCCGTTGCGGTTGATTCCAGTTATAACGTGTAGTTTGGTGGAGTGTTGACATGTCAGAAAAATGGTTCTGAATTCTAATCACATAAAAATATTTTGACTTTCAGCAGGTCGCAGAAGTGCGCTCGGTTAAGATGGGTTTGAAGCCCTCGCATCTATTCTACTTAGTACTCAGCGGCTAATCGCTTTTCACAAAAGTTTGACAAGATAAAGATGGCAAATCACTAATTCTTTCAGTAAATTATTGTGTCAGTCACTCGGTTGTTTCAAGTATCCCGTTTACACAGAGCAGACACCGGCCAATGTCTTTCAGCAAAATCAAGAGCTTTTTCGGTCCTTCTAGGACGTACGCTGTGGTGGGTGCTTCTTCCGACACGGCCAAGTTTGGCTACAAAATCTTGAACTGGTATGTTCAGCATGATCTTCATGTCATTCCAGTCAATCCAAAACCACAGGAAATCTTGGGAATCCCCGTTGCAACATCAATCACTTTGGCTGTGGACCACTTGCAAAACGATAGGGGATTGAGTATTTCCTTCTTAACACCACCTAAGATTACTTTAAATACTATACAGGAAATCTCTAAAATTAAAAACTATCAGCAGAAAATCAGAGGTTTATGGTTTCAGCCTGGAAGCTACGACGCACTGGTCATTGAATTAACTAAAGCGTTGAACTTATACGATAGCGTTATTGAAAACGGCGAATGTATTTTAGTGAGAGGTGAACTGGGTTTGAACAGCGTCAATTTATAGTACTCTGTTTGACATACGAAATACGCCGTAAATTAATGATATAATGAGAATGAAAGGACAATCTGGGAAAGAACTTTTGTAAATAAGTTATAATTTTTTCACTGCTATTAACTAAAGAAAAAAAAAAGACAAGTAGCATCATTAATACAGCTTACTAGCAGTCAGTATTAAATAAAGAACTCTTCATCCTAGTATTAACAAAGTTGGACAACAACTTCAAGTTGAGTCTGTAATCATCTTTTTGATAAACTTGCTCCAATGCGCATTCCCTGTACTGGGTATCAGTATGATGTATGGGAACGGCGAGCTATCTAAAGTAGTAATAGGTGGAATATGAGTCTTATTCTTATCAACTATATCAATTATCTTCAATAAGATATCCTCAAATTGAGATATAGTAGAGTCTGTAGATACACTATAATGTGTTGATGGCAATTTTCTACCTGTAGCAGAAGAAGATGTATGTGATGGAGATATTGAGGTAGGAAGACACTTGATATTGATGATCCAAGATTCCCACTGTTTTAGATCCTCATTTTTACCAAACCAAGTGGTCTTCTTAACTGTTTGCTTTTCAAAGAACTGAACTATGATTTGACCAAACTTAACATTTGCACTATTTGAATCACTAGCAGCAACCATTACTGGTGAATTTGTTATTGTGTTGATTGTTCCAGCAGAATCAGTGTTATATACTTTATTCGAAGGCGACCCAAACGGAGTGCTGCTAGTAGATGATAAAGTTTTTGAGTTAGTAGGTGAGGCCGTATTAGTGAATTGACCAGTCAGAGATGAGCTTGAGTCCAATAGCTTGATCAACTGATTTATTTTTTCATCAATTAAGGTATCTAGCTCTGGCAAGTTTGCCATAGGGTACGGCACATCCAAAAAGTTATGTGTCAATGGGGTTATAGGACCAAACAATCTGTGGAAGAAGATAGACCATATTATACCTAGACTTATGTCAGCAATCTGTTCCACTTACATAGCTCAAGTTATCACTCACCTTTGACCGCTTCCCTTATTATAGACCTGTCAGCAGTTATTTCAAGAGAGAACTCCATACTATAATACAATAGAATATACGAAATCAGTTGCAATTGAAATCGTTCTCATTGAGAAGAGTAATGGTGTGAAATTTGAATCAGCTTGTTTTATATTGCCGTAAAAACTATGCAAAACAGCAGAGCAATTTCTAGTGATCTGTTTTAACTCAAAGTCCTTAAACAACGGGAAGGTTTCTTTATCGTCATTATCGCGCACAGTTCACTCTGAATCCTGATCACACTGATCTTAACCGAGAGCCGGGTAATGAGAGAGCTATACGTTATATATATACGGAGCAGCTGAGCGCTCAGCTATATCATATATGTATTATGACTACACAATGATCTGGGAAATTGATAAGTTAAGGCAGCGAAGTTGCCATTTGAATTTTGAGTGAATTCAAGTTTCAACTAACTTGTTACTTGACAACTTTCAATTAATGGATAAAATAATAGATATGGCTCTGGGGTGGGACAAAAACTGTCAATTGAATAATCATCTTGGGGATGTATTTATATTATAATTTATAACGCGATACAAAATTAAACAACTAGCAATTAATTATTATAATATAATGGGTAATAGCCTATAGGTATACATGCTTAAAATTATTGAATTAATAATATATACTTATCCTGTTTTTAAGTTGAAAGATTTATATTTGTTAATTATGGATGGATAATTATTAATAACGTATGCCTTCTATACCTATGTCCCATTTATATTACTTAATCCCGAGACAACTCTAATATGTGAGTCCTGAGTTAATAAACTCTACTATATATTGATACAAATACATTAGTGTATATCCTTGACCTCTCAACATCAGGATGAGAAATCTCCCACGCTATATGATAATAGTATATACACATGTTAACATATGCCTAAGCACTTACCATATACCTTCCAGGCATATCAGCTATTATATACAAGAATTTGTCTCCTGTTGTTCTCAAAGCTCTTTACACTATTCCTTTGTTGTTCACATCATAAATATACTTTCCCAACCTCATTTCTTCAATAATCTCTTCCACTTTAGGAGTGATTTCATAATCCATCACCTGAGCCTCTTCATCATCAAATTTTGACAAGACATACTCGGCAACTACTTTCGGATCTCTACTATCAGGCCTTCCTATACCTATAGCTATCCTAGTGAAATCAGGACCAGCATGCACTTCAACACTTTTCAAACCATTATGTCCTCGATGACTACTTTTCTGTTTCCGAATCTGAACTTTACCAAGTGGTAACGATAACTCATCATGTATAACCACCAATGCTGGAGAAAACTGTGATTTTTTCATATTTAATATCTTGTTCCATGCTTGTCCAACCGCAGCCCCGGATAAATTCATATATCCTGTAGTCTGATATAACAAGATATTGGACCTCAGTAAATCAATACTTAGCTTCCCTTCATTCTTGGATACGTCCAGGAACACTTGCGTATTCCAATTCTCATGGATTTTATTTGTTATCCAATGACCGGCATTATGTCTTGTTCCTTTATAATTTTTTTCTGGATTGCCCAATGATGCAATCATCAAAAATGGGGGCTTCCCAGTTTCAAGTTTGGATAAACTTCGTATCAAGCTTCGATATTTGAACATTGCAGTTGCACTCTGGACGCTTTACATCTTCCATTATGAAGCTTGAAAGAGATCAAGTTGATATTTTGTTACAAGATTTGGGCGGCTAGATTTTCTTCGACAGGGCACATAAGCAGAATCATGTTGCAACTTGCAACCTACTTATAAATCTATCGGTTATATACATTACCATTCCCGTTACTTGTTGAAATAATTAGCATAATATCATGTATGTCATGTATTAACTTGATATTTTCATGCTACCATTTTTACTTGGATTGAGCTATTAATTTTGTTAACTAAAGTTTCAACCTTTTCAAAGCACTGCAAAGTTATAATGAACATCTAGCAACTAGCCACATTGGTATGAGCAAAATTTGTGAGTATATATACTCAGACTAGGACCTTTCTGATAGTACTGACCTCTGCCAATAGAGGATGCATTTAATTTTTGGAAGAAGTTGATCCAACAAGAGTAGAAGCATCAAACTGTCCAAACAATTTCTGAATCATATCTATTGAGTTCTTTAATTCAGACTTTACAGAATCTAAATTAGATTCTTTAGTACTTATCCATTGCTCAATCTGATTGATTCTGTCAGTACTTCTCTCACGGTCCATTGTAAATGCGACTTCTTGCCATACTTGTCTTTCCTGTTTGAATGTTAATAAACTGTCCCTTAAGAACTAAAAAGCAGAAAAAGGTATTAGGTACTTTTATTAATTCATTGAAATCTCCTATAACGCCTTCCATCTCGTTTATATATTCACTGAAAATATGTTCATAGGCTTTCTCCAAATTATTCCAATCAAATGGTTTTATCTTTGTCAATGCAGACGATTTTTTGATAAGCTCAATGAGGTCTTCCGATTTCGCCTTGTAAGAATCTAAAGAGACATCAGTCTCACCATTTAGAGAAGCCATTGTGTCCTTTAAGTATATATTCACTTTGCTCATATTGGTTGAATCATTGACTCGAATAGGCTCTGGATCTATATTAGCCGCCGCTCTATTAATCGTAGACAGTCTTTGTTTCTGGTTACTGATTGAAATAGGACTTGTCATTGGAGTCACATTACTGTCTTTAACATCAGATCTTTCAGCGGTGACGGGATCATTATGAGAGATATTAGAAACATTGGTTCTTTGGTCGCTGCTCATGGTGGAATTGTCATTCTCGTTCTCTGTTGAAGCAGTATGAGGTGCCTCCATCTTGCTCTTGTTTTTCTAATTCTGCACCGGATACTTGTATCGGTCTGATGCGATTGACCTTGAAACTGGTGGACAGTAGTTGCCAATTGAAGTGCTCTGTAATATGGTATATTTGGCGTCTATGAACTGTTGCAAAAGCTCAACCAGGAAAATTAAGAAAATCAAGAAAATCAAGAACGAGAAGGTGAATACGGGTAACTAAACATAGATATTTGCAACACAAAGGGCTTCTAACGTGATGTTAATTATCTTTACGTATATTTCAATCGGCCATTTTTTGATGGTCCATATTCAAAAATTTTAATCCTTTTTTTCCTTTTAACTCTTTAATTAGATTCAGATTACGGCGAGCTTTCAAGCGGAATGCTATTTTTTATAACATGAAATTGCTTGTGAGTTCAGATTCAATTCGTTTTTGATATAATGTTATGGCGCATTCCAATGACTGGAAACTAGGCCATGAATGAAATAGGAAGCACTTTATTATGGTATTAATTGTTAACTCAATCAGGATACGAATCTTCCGCGTGGATTGTGGATTCTTGAACTGCCAAAAATACTTTACAGCAGGAAACGCATCATTAATGTTCGCTCTTCAAAATTCAGATCTAAGATAAAGGATGCGTTGCCAGGTTTATCCAGACACGAAATAACGAATGCTATTGAAGAAATCAAGGAGATATTTGCGGGTGATTTCTCAGCTTACGACGATGGTCCTAATATAACGATTGATGATGATTTGCCTTTCGCAGGTATGCTTTTGGAGCATCTAATGGAATGCAGCAAATGCCATTATGTGATTGGCACTGAAAGAACAATGAATGTTCATATATCTGATATGCATTATGGTTGGACCCCCATCGATTACATTTCAGGCTACTGGCTAACCAGAGTTTAAAACCACGCTTCTTAATTGTACGACCACACCGGTTGCAAGGGAATATCGAAAGATCATCTGATACAAAAAGTGCTTGCAATTACGTTCCTCTTTTAGAAATGATTAATGAAGCTCATCTTTTGTCGCTCTTTGAAGAAAATGAGGATTCATATACGTCTGAAGTGATTGTCTCAGAGGTTACACATTTTTTCATTGACATCACTATTCCACTGGAATCAAAATACGGAATA
Organism: Cephaloascus albidus; assembly: GCA_030575015.1. Lineage (NCBI taxonomy): Eukaryota > Fungi > Ascomycota > Pichiomycetes > Serinales > Cephaloascaceae > Cephaloascus > Cephaloascus albidus. Next base: position 21,881 of record JAJMGN010000335.1, read on the forward strand.
GATCCATTAAGTGATTGTGCTTTGCTAGCCGATCTTCATCACAACAAAGAGCTTGCAAAAGGGTTTGCCTCGTTGGTTTCTTCTTTGTTTCGCTATCATCCCCATGCATGCGGAGAGCTGTGGGGTATCATAAATATGATCCATGAAAGGTTGCGTGGATATTCACCTTTCAGAAATGCTGACGTTCTTGAGTTCATGTTTGACTTGTTCGAGGCAATATTTATCAGGACTCATCGAGCAACAATGGATAGAAGACTGGATGTAAGAAACGATTGGCTGGATAATTATTTCATTCGATGTGTTTTGATGTCGCTCATAGATCCGCAAACTAAAATGTTTATGGAAGCGCAGCAGCGTACTGAGTTATTGAAATCTTTCGATTATGGTATCAAGATCTGGTTCAAGTTCTATGTGGTTGAATACGCCAAAACATTGGATTCCACAATAAATAAACAAGACAGGGTAGAGCTGCTTTACAAAAGCTGTTTTAGTAGGGAAGCAGTGAATATGAGTTATAGAAAGTCTTTTATAGCTGACTATGATACTACTACATATAGTATCTTGCTCGAGATTTTGTATGCATCAGATCAGAAGAATTTCACTACTAACACAATAAATATTGATATTGAACAGCTATCAAAGATCCTAGATTGAAATAGCTACAATCGAATGACTGGTATTATAGTATTATACTATATATATATTGTAAAAATTACAACCATCTGAATTATTTATGATAAAACTATCCATAAATGAACAAATATTATACATATAAATACATAACACAGAATACATATATACTATCTACTCAGTATTTGATTTCATAATCTTGTCAGTATCCAATAAATTTTGCGTCTTTTCCTGTCCTCTTGTAGCAAACTTCTTCCCAAAAAGTATAATTAAGAGTTTATCCAAAGATCTTATTATCCAGCTTGCACATACAACAAGTCCACCGCATATAGTTGCTAATCTAACAACAAATTGAATGAACGGAATTCTTCTTTCACTAATTTTCAATTTTATTGGTTCAAAATCATATTTGAAGAAAATACCTGGAACACCTTCGTTGAATTTGAGTGGTTTTGAGTTTTCTGTTATTGAGTATTGGTTAGTGTCAATGATCATCCCCAATCTCTTATATATTGTAGGAACTACCTTAGCATAGTATTTGTAAGTGTGTAAATTTGAAGTTGTAACTTTGGCAGTGAAGTCCAATGGATTATGTAAAAATGGGTAAAACTCACCATAAGAGAACTCTGAAATAACATGAGAGAAATTCAACGATTGAAGTTGAACAGATGTCCTGTCTCTATATCCAAATCCTTTGCCCGTGATATGGAAGTCCCCACTGACTCTATTAACAGGAATTGAGCCAAATATATGACAAGCAGGAGAACCTTCTCTGATTCTCAAACCTTCCAATCTGAATTCTGCTCTTAAGGCTTCTCTCATAACTTCATCCAATTCTTGTTCTATTTGATGACTTTCGTCGTTGACTGGATAGGAAGGAGGAACGTAAAACTCAATACCTTCGTAGTTTAGCAATTCGCCTGCTAAGAAACGATCATCAGTTATGTCCATGACATTGGTATGTATGAATTCACAAGGCATGGCAACCAGCAAATCCATATTGATGTATAAATCTTTTCTGATTTCATCATCTACTGAGAATTGATGATCTATGTAGCCACCGAACCAGTCACCTACTTCTACCCAGAAGATGAACAAGATGGCCAAGATGGTAAATATAGTGGAATAACTTCCTCTAGTGGATCTCACTGTATGCGTTGGTGCAACTTTAGCTAGGTTTAAGTTAGTTCATATTCATTGAATAATTGAAAAATCTGGTGTTAAATTCACTTACGGAAAGCGTCAAACGACCTGACTTTGGTCCTGAATGCATCCATGATGGAGAAAGCGTGAATGGATGGAAGTGTAAAAGTGGAAGCTCAGCAGACTCTCTTCGCATTTTGTACAGCTCACAGTTAACCGTGGTTTGAATTCCCTGTGTAGTTTTCGCGCTTTTGAAATTTTCAGCTTATGTAAGTGTGTCGCAGATTAGATAAAGAAGTCTGAGTGATTCTGGTGAAGATGTCTGACTAATTAGTAATGGGCTATTCAAGCAGCTTGAAAAAGAATTAGATGTACTACGGTATATACTATATTCCAGTTGAGGTCATAGGTCAAGTCAACTATCACTTAAACAGAGCAGCGAGCAGCTACCATATATTTTTTAATTTTAAATTTTAAAAACTTTTATTCCGAATTCTCCTAAAAGAAAATGGTAGTGTCATATACAAACTTATATAATAATATCAGCTGTAAGCAACCTGTACCATCGTAGGAGTCCAAATCATGAAATAAAGTATCTTTGTTAACCCAGTACGTCCTGGGAATGCTGATTTAAGCATTATTTAATCAATTTTTTCAAAATTCGATTCAATTTTATCTTGGATTAGTTTTTTGATTTTTCTTCTTCATTTTCATCTTGATTTTTTTCCTTAATTTTTTTAAGTCAAAGCTAACATGTCTGATCCAGTTTATTCGTTCTGATTTCAAGATTTGATTTTTTGCTTAGACCATTTTCTAAATTTTGGCAGTCAAAATATCTGTTCATGGACGACTTTTTGCATCTTAACAGCTACTATGGCCGGTCCTTTCCGTGGTAATTACTGGTACTGCTAATGAAATAAGGAACACTGGTATACTCCCACCGTCCCTTTCGATGGTCCAAGTGAAACTTCTATTCAAGAAAGGTGATAAAAATGATATATCAAATTGGAGACCGATTTCAATCTTGAACTCTACCTATAAGCTCATTGCATCAGTGATTAATGAGCGTCTTCTCAAATTCCTCGACGGTATCATCTCTCCATGGCAAACAGGCTTCCTCAGTCGCCGTAATATGAAAGATAACATTGAAGTGGTTATGGGTGTCCGACACAAAGTTCTCTATGATCCAGAGTTTGCTGCACAGAATCCACTTATTGATGAATACTGTGGTATTACTTTCCTAGACCAAAGGAAAGCTTTTGATAAGGTACCGTTTCAGTTCCTAAATATGGTGTTAGAGAAATTAGGTCTAGATCCGCTGACGATTCGGGTCATTGAAGCTTTAAACAATCAGCAATACTGCCTGGTACAAGTGAATGATATTGAACCGGATAGTTTCCATATGGCCAACGGCCTCAGACAGGGCCTGCCGTTGAGTCCTACGTTATATGATCTTATTATTGAACCGTTTTCACGTTTAGTTCAATCAGGATTGGAGGGAATATCATACAAGTCAACCTCTCATGAGAAAGTCAAGGCTCTCTTTTACGCTGGCGATGCTACTATATTTTTGGCTAATCGACAGGATCATATGGTTTTAGATGAGGCGCTTCTGGTGTTACGAGCTACAACTGGTCGTCATATCAATACCGATAAATGTATCATGTATTATAAGGATCCCCAATTCACAGAAACTCACCTTTTATCACCTCTATCATCTTACACAGCTGGACATTTATCTGATGACTTCAAATATTTGGGTATTCTGATGAACCCTCCCGATTTTGATCAATGGCTATCAAAAAAGATCAGATTCCTTAAATCCACCTTCATCAAAGATATGTCCATTTCCTTAAGGGTACAATATATCAACTCATACTTCATGAGTACCATGGTCTTTCTTGATAAGTATTGGCCCATCCCTCCATCAACTATATCCTCGATTATGAAGCAAGTGAAACGTGTATTGGTATCACAATCTGAAATCATCAGCTTAGATAAATTGATGACTCCTAAGGAATTTGGTAGTTATGGCCTCATTAATTTCCACACTCAGTGTATTGGACAAAGAGCTCGATGGATATATGACTTATTAACGGAGAACGATTTGAATTTATTTAAAGAAGAAGTCTCATCTCTCATTGCAGATGACGTTGAGTCCAGAAAGATGGCAACGGAAAGAAAACTTAGAAGAGAAGGCTATCTAGAACAAGGCCAAAGCTACAGATATAATTGGATTGATTATCTATGCAATACCGATATTGATCATGCTCACATGATTCATCACAAGAGCAACTTTTTTACGAAAGTTAAAAAGAAGTATCAATCTGGGACGAGCCCTGAAAACTATAAAATTAGAT
>JAJMGN010000336.1:0-26010 GCA_030575015.1 Cephaloascus albidus
GCAATAAATGTCAAATATGTACCAAATATGTTGATAATTACCGAAGGATTAAGGGTCCGATCAAGTGCCACAACTGTGAATTTGATAAATATTATGTCATTTGCACCCTTTATCTCATATTTGCAAACATAATCGTACGTATGTGATGATAAACTTATATAAATCCCGATGCTCGCAGCTCAACCCTTGAAATCATTTAAATAAGAATCAAAATCCCATTTCAAATCAATTGTGTAACAGTACAAAAGTACAAACAATCTAAACCAAGGGTCAAAATGACAGAATCTGGTCTACTAAATTTTGATCCATATCATTTGAAAGGGGTTTATGAGGGTACTGAATTATCTCTAACTAAAATTCAGTTGGATGATGTACATATAGTCAATGGCAATGAATTTCCCTTAGCTTTGAAACTAACTGTTCAAGACCAAAGTGTCTCCATAGAGATAATCTCACGTTTCTTGAAAGAGATTTCATCAAAAGGCATATTTAGTGATTTGTTGGCAAAACATGGTGCTGTGTTGATTAGAGGCTTGGGATACTATACACCTGAAGCTTACTCGAAATTCGTTACTGGCATTGAAACTGCTAGAGGCAGTATCCCATTTCAACAAATAGGACTAGCTGGTAAGAGACACCTTAAAGCTGAAAATGTATTCACTGCCAACGAAGGACCACGCCATGTTAGATTTTTCCAGCATAATGAATATTCTAGATACAGTCACTTCCCATCAGCCATACATTTCTTTTGTCAGACTGCTCCTAGTGTAGGAAAAGGTGGAGGAACTCCAATTGCCAATAGTTTTGAACTATTCAATAGAGCTTATGCTGAACTTCCTGAATTCATTCATGAGCTATCACAAAAAGGTTTGATCACTAGTCAAGTTTATCCAAGCAGATCTAGTGCAAGCTCATTTGCAGTTGGGAATGAGTTTTTCTGGGAAGATAAAGACTCTTTTGGTCATGAAATTCTTCCTAATGATTCATTAGAAATTCAAAGAAAGAAGGCAGAGATCCAGATCAACAAGCTAACAGATGATTTCAATTGGAATGATGATGGTTCGTTGACTGTGCGTCAACATGTTCCAGCCATTAGGATTCATCCAGAGGTTGGCAAACCTGTGTTCTTCAACGGTTTGATAGGCAGATATGGGACCAGTAAACAAAAAGATGCATTAGTGCCTCCTTATAAAGGATCAGATGGTGGCTACTATTTACCTACTAGGTATGATAACGATGAGTTGATAGATACAAAATATTTGTCCAAGTTACTTGAGTTGAGCTTAGAATTAGAATATTGTCATCAATGGGAGGAAGGTGATTTGGTTTTGGTTGACAATTATCAAGTAAGTCACGGAAGATTGCCTTGGGAGTCTGGAGAAAGAGTTGTTTTGGTGAGTATGTGGGATGATACTAAACCTAAGCCAGAAGTTTGGAAATCATTTTGATGGAACATGGTCTTGAAGATTGATGTAAATTAGTATTTCTACTAAGGAATTGATTCAAAGTATATAAAATTTGAAATCAGCTTTTGTCGTAGAGTCGAAGCTGGTTTTATAAATATATATATATATATATATATACTATTGAATAATTTAAATAATGATTGTATATATTAGATTTTTACTTCAATATAATAATTAATATTATATATTTAATATTACCAGCTCATCATGACGTTATATTAACATTATCATGGCTAGCTAGGCGCAGACTATATATAATATAATTAATATTGTGCATACGTTATATACACAACTTTTATAATATTTATACCACTGTCAGATCGATACTTGATCTAACTATTATTTCTATATATAATCATGTTATCCCATCCCCTATTATTTCTTTGATAGTACCCTGTCATATCATACCTCTGTTTCCGCACTTTTTCCACCAATTCGTGATGTTCTTTATCGGACAATTGCGCAAATTTGGCAGGATTATATCGCTTTAGTGGGAATAGCAAATCTCTAATTATTCAATATCCTTACAATTTTACTGAAAAAATATACAAGAAAACCTCGAAAATATATATGGATTTCCGTTCAATAATAATGGTCCCAGGAGTCAGGACCAAGTTCCAACACTAACGATAGTTCACGATAATTCTGCAGGCCCGGCAGTGACCACTGACCAGTGACGATACGGAGAATAAACTTGGAACTACAAGTGTATCCTATATCCGATGACCTCTATTCCCCTGATATCCAGTAGGATATTGAGTAACATATATACTAAACACTAGACGATGAGGACGGTGGGGCCATGGGCTCATGACCTATAACTCCCGTTCCAAGTTCCAATTAATAACAGTAATTTTCAGCATGAAAATATATGCACACAGTTAAACCCAATTGAGACATTTGCGCCGCTCAAATTGTTACAAAGTGATCAATCACGTGAAACTTCACGTGAACCTTAAGGATGTGGTTCCCGGTTTTTTAATTGTTTAGAGTGACTTTTGTAGCTTTTAAATAATCAATTATCAGGTCAAGCTGTGTATGTATATATATTAGTAATTACAGCTAATTATTAATTATATTATATATATGGCTAATTGAGGTTATATCAGTAGCCAAAAAAGGAATAAATTACAGTCTACAGAGATGTCAATTTTACAAATATGATCAAAACTTTTAAAAGTAATATTAATCAAAGTCAAAATTCAAGAGAGAAACAGTAAATAAAAAAACCTAACCATCCAAATACATACAATGATCATAATTAGTTGAGTTACCGAATTTATCATGCATGTGGTTACCCCACCAGTTAGGGAAATTATGAGCTGAACCAGAAGCACCAGCAACAGCGAATGACAAAATGAAAACCATAACTTGAGCACCACCAGTCATTGCAGCAGCAACAATATAATTATATTTCTTGAAAAATTCTGGTTTGTATCTTCTAAGGTAAAATTGCGAAAAGATAGCAACGATGAAATAAGTTGTGATTGAAGAATTAACACCAACACATAACCAACCAATATACCAGACCAAGATTGGAACATTGATATTATTAAAACCCCATGTTGGTCTTAATCTATGAAGTAAGTAGAAAGGAACTGGACAAGCAAAACCAACAACTAAAGCTAAAGGAACCCATTCATATTGTTTACCAACACTGAACAAATACTTACTTAAAGCACCCCAAGCGATACCTTGAGTATTATATTGCTGAACATTTTGACCTGACCAAATAGCAGTACCTTCAATGGATTTCAATGTTTCTGCTTGATTCTTGACAATTGTATTCATCATAATATAGTTAAATATAGCACCAATTAAAGTACCAACTAATTGAGCAGAGAAAGTTGATCTTGGAGATAATTTCAAATATTGACCTTGTTTCAAATCTTGTAACATGGCAAAAGCTTGTTGGACTGAATTATAACCATATAATGTGAAATACATATTGGCAAGAGGATTACCTGGATGCATATAAGAACCAATTAATTGAATAACAGTTTGCATTTGAGTACCACCAAAACCAAAGATAGCAACTAATCCACCCAAGAATAATGTAAAGATGGAAGCTAATAAGATAGCAACAAATAACATCCACCATGGTAAACCAGTGTTACCTTTATAACAACAAATTAAAGCAATCATTGTCGAGATAACTAAACAAACAACGTACCACCATTCTGGAACTTCTTTATAATTAAGCATAGCTTTGAAATGGTTATCGTTATAAGATTCTGGGATAGTACCATCACTATTAAGTCTTGAATCAAATTCAGTTGGGACCCAGAATTTCAAATGACTCTTTAATTTTTCCTTTGTAATGTTTTTAACAGCCAAAATCCAAGTGAAAGCTGGTTTAATTTCATTCCAGTGGAACAAATACATATGTGTGAAAGTAGCAGAAACGGAAAGATTGGTAGCAATTAAATAAACAACATAAGTTGAAGCCATGTATGGAACACCTTGTTCTTCTAAAGCAGTAACATCCAAGACATTTTTCTCATTCAAGATCAACGTTTGGTTGTAAATATTATAATTACCAGGACTAGAATCTTCGTAGAATAATTCTTGTGATAAGAATGGGAAATTCTTAGCCTTCCAAATATCACCATAGTAAACACCTATGAAAACAGCAATACATAAGATATAACCAGCGATATTGTTGAAAGTAGCGACGATTGGGATTGCCATTGGGTTAGCAGTACTTGCAACATAATTCCAATCAAAACAGAAGGAAAGTAATCCTAAACCTTCGTTACCATTAGTACCACCGAATAATCTTGAGACAAAGGGAGATTTTGGAGCAGCAAGACAAGGAATTGAAAATCCAATCAATAAGAGGAACATCCATTCAGGAACAATTTCAAAGAAGAAGAAAATACCAAACACAATATAAAACCATTTTAATTGTTTAGCAGTATTTTCTCTATTGTTATGTAAAGTATGCATGGTAGTGACTTGAGGAATGATATTTGGAAAAACCATCTTAGTTGGATAAATCAAAATTTTTCTTAATAATCCACATAAACCATAACCTAATAATTGGGAAGAGAAAATCATAAAGATTGAAATCCCACCATTAAGATCTGAATTATACCATAATTTTTGAACAGCTAAAACTTCAATAGCTAAAGCACAAGTAGAAGCAGAAGTAGCCATGATAGTCATAGCAGCATGTTCCTTTCTGTTGAAAGGATGAGGATTTAAGTATTTGAAATAACCCCATCTTGGAATGAATCTAGACATGGCTTCACCAGCAACATAGGCAAGCAACATTAAAAAAATACCATTAACAACAATAGTTTGAGGTTTGAAGTAGAAGATACATTGTAAAACCCCACCGAAAATAGCTAAACCAACACCAACAATCCAAGTTCTGAAAGTCCAAGCTGGTAAAGATGGGTCATCGTGTGAATCGATAACACTTTGAATGATATTTTCTGAAGAATCAACTAAACCGTAGGCAGATTTCCCAGTTGCAGGTTCTTCAACGATGTATTCTAATTCCCCTAATTCTCCAGATTTTTGCTCGTCTGAGCTAACAGCGATAACGGTATCATCAATGATATTACTTTTCTCATTTTCTTCAAGCTTCTTTTCTGACATCTTGAAGTGATATGAAACTCAAAATTTAGAGATTATCTTTGAGCTGAATTTGATTGAATCTGAACGATACGTTCTAATATATGTTCCAGCCGCGGATGATATTGAAATGAACACTTCTTTAATGATGATGTATTAGCCAAGACAAGATATCGAGACATGCTGGGAGAAGAGAAAGGTAAATGTATTTATATAATCCATCTTAATCAGATCTATAAGAACCCAACTCGCAGCCACTTACTCACGGGAGGCCTCATTGATTTCAATTTTGATTTTTGGAAAACAGAAATTCCACAAAGTGGTCAAAGTCACCAAAACGTCGACTCAGAAAAGTTACGAATCAGGAATCATGATAATGTACCTATTATAACCAAGCGCATAAATATGCAATATTTGCAAACTTGCAACCTTGAAAACAGTGGTCCTCCGATTATAAGCTGCTAAAGGCTCGAAAAACTTCAGGAGTTCAAGTGTTTGAGGGGGCTTGTCCGAACTAAACAGGCATATCTATAGATTGTAGTATAAATTATTTTACTGTACTGGACAAGCTTTAAGTTTTAACTGCGTGCAGTTTCGCTCTCGAATATTAAACTTGGCAAATCTGTCATGAACATAATATATTCAGTGTCCACTGTTCACTGTCCAACTAGATTCAAGAAGTTTTCACACTTTGCGAAACTGCTAAAGTGACCGGAGAGTATTGTTCCCGTTTCGCTGTGATTGGTCCGCGAGCAAACCAAGTCACGATCTCTCACTTCTTTGAGCAGGACGGGCCACGGCTGCCAGCGTACATGAGTGCGGCATGCCTTGACTTTGTTTAGCGGTTTCAGCTTTCGTGCCGCGTGAAGGCTAGGACATCAATTGTTATCAATTCACTTATAAATTGAACCATAATCTTATCTTATGTCGAGATTTGTGGCTTTATCACATATAATAAAAACTGGAGAGAAAGAGAGTGAATTATGGAAGAGGTAACACACGTTGAACGGACTGTCCGTTTTTAGCGTTTTGTAGTGGTAGGCTGCCAGCTGGCATGAGAACTATATACACATTTTTACCCAAATTTTTAAATTAAAAAAAGGCGAGCAATTCACCCTAAATGACTACCAGCTGGCAGCACTGAGCAGCTACCCAGATCAAGTTTATGTATTTAAATTTTAGGGCCTCGCGTGACTGTTTTCTATTATTAGTTAGATCATTAATCTTGAAATTCACAGGTGAAAGAAATTGGAAAGTTGAAATACATCAACATTTATTGGTTGCAACTTACTACAACTTCCCGTTCTGTACATGAGTATGACATGTCACTGACTCACATATAAGGTTTCATATATTACCTGAAAAGTTAAAATAGTTGCAAGTTGCAACGTCTATAGTTGCGCATCGCATATTTTTGTTTCTCTTCTGCAATATGGCATCGAATTTATTGCCATAATATCGAACCGATGGGCCATGGCGTAATCACCCAATGGTTTATACTTTATACTAAATTCTAGTAGCTATTAGCAGACCATTAATCTACATGTTATAACAAATTAACGCCGTCTTCAGACTTTTATGATTCGCAATCTATCGTATTTCTTCTAGTATCTAGATTCTAATCATGTCGATGACACGAACAACGATCTCAAATTTATAATCAAGATTTGTAATCCAATGTCTACACTTGATGTAAAGAAAGTGTAAAAACGTCAATCAAACAATCTAATAGATTGGTATGGAAAAGGATGTCAAAAAAGTGAAGAGAAAATCTATATATGAAAAGACATGAGCAGATCCAAAGATAAATATATAATGGTTCTCTGAACCGTCAGGCCATAACTGATCGAAGATCAGTCGAGAAAGGGGAAACTAAGGAGTACTCAGTTCAAATAATGTAAGTTTGAACTGATGAACGAATGTAAATGAAAAGATGACTAAACCAATTGTGAAGTCATTTGAGAAATGTGTGGAAATACCCGTTCTCCTCTTGAGTGTAAGTACCACTAGTGCTTACAGATTCAATAGGTGCAAACAAAGAAAAGGACCATAATTCAATGCTTAATAAACTGCATAGCAGGTCCATCGTCCATCAAGCAATATATCAGCTAGCAGCGATCAATGATTGTGATTAAATTTCTCGGTTCAAACTTCAAAGCGTTAAACGTTGGCCTGGGTGTTCCTTGAAGTTCAACGTATCTCTGATTCAGTAATGAAATACCCTGATTTATTGTTAAGTAGATCAAACTTAGTTGATATTGTATCGAATCATTTTTATTCTTCTTCATATTAGATCCATTTTATAGCTAATCAATGATTTTGATTTTAATTGATGACTATGACTATGATTCTGGATTATTGAGTATCGAATTTCACTGTGAAGATTCTGGTGGGCCATCAAGATATAATTCAATATTGTTGTTATATATAATAGCAGCTGAAGTGGTTTGTGAATCTCATCTCGAATCTTGGAAAATAGTCGTGAATCGAAGTACCACATTAATTCCTGGATCTAACGCCATGAGTCTTGACTCTTGACTCTTTGGAACGAAATTGCCATCTGTATGACATATTCAGATTCACTAAACTGTATACATCAAATCATTAACACATGTACGTGAACAATATACTAAAAAATTTGATCAAGGTAATCAGTTGACAAACATGATAAATTTTTCAAGTGTCTCGAAATATCCAACAGCTATAAATCAGATGTTTGATCTCTAATCATTTCCAGCTTGAACTTCTCTCTTGTAAATGCCCATTTACCATGAACCACCAGTAAATTATAAAAAGCTTTGAAATATCTTATCAGATTTCATATTTTGGGTACCTCTGGTTTCAGGCTTCGGCAATGTCTCTTATCAGTGCCAGGTGATTGAAAAGTTTCTTTTTCTTACTATCTTGGGATCAGAATTACTGCGTGGTTTCACAATTACACAGATATATCGAGTTTTGATACATTTTTGGACTGACAATTTGAACAATAAACTATGATGTTATTAAAACCTCATCGAATAAATAGAATCGATATTAGATTTAAGAGATATTAGATAGGCGCCGATATACTATGCTTTACTTATTTCTAATTAGTAATTACTACAGTCATTTAGAAATAATAAATTGTGGTCTCTAAAAATTGAAATTAATAATAGCATGAAATTGGAATCAGAGTCTACATACTGTACGATTTCATAAACTGTGAAAGTCCAATCTTCAACCTTGATTCGAACGATTACTATTCGACAATATTATTTCAAATTAAAGAGAATAACAGTCCACTTGGTTAGCTGGAATTCAATCAAGCAACCATCTATGAAATGTTTAAGAAATATTATAATTAAAAGTAAAATAATTTCCCACGATCCGGGATTTGAATTCAAAATCCGCGAGTAATAACCAGAATTACTATAGTTTTATTGAATATGTAACTATATCGATACTACCTGGTTCAAAACAAATTAAATAAGCTGATTTCCAAAATCAAAGTTCTTCAAGATTCATGTACATGATAATTACGAATTATGATCTAATCTCCCTAATAATCCTTCACTGGAATGGCTCAAATATTCATCTTATTACTAGTTAAACGGATAAATTCAGAAGGAGACTGATAAGTGTGATTTTGGATCACTTATTGGGAGAACTACCGGTATAGTCTGCCGATATCACGTCATGGATATATCGAAATTTTGTACATGCGAACCTAGTTAGCTTTCAAGCACCCATATGGCAGCTGGCTCGAATGTGATTGATATTATCATCCTTTATAATTTTTGGCATTTTCTAACAATGCAATTAATTTGAAGCAAATTCAAAAACTCTTGAAAAAAGCTGGTATATAATTAATGGTTTCAAATATGATCCAGCTGTTTAACAAATTTCAAATTAAACTTTTTTTTAATGTCCAAACAGTTGTATACAATTAATTGAAATACAAAATGGTGATCGCTGGACGTTGCTTTATTCAAAATTTCGTATCATGAAGTTAATAATAGAAATATTGTTTTTGGAATCAACAATAATTCTATCAAATTAAAACCAGAATTAGTTTTGTTGATTAGTTATATCTGCAATATTACATATTATATATATAATTCATTCAGCAGTGATCATAATCATCAAATAAAATTGTTATATTCATGAATATTGCCATATATTTGCATATATATTAATGTGATAAGTGATTTTACAGACGTTTCTTGGAGCTGAACCACATCAATGACAATAAGTCGAAATTATTATATTCAAATTTGAGATCTCAGCTTCGCGAGATCTTATAATATCATTATTGTTTGGATTCTTGATTATAGATCTCGCTGTTCGCAGGTCTGATCTCACCAAATTCTTCATACCGGCCAAACTTGGCCGTGGAAGAAACCTGCAATTAAATATTAATTATCATACTGCAATTTATATCTTAATTAGAATATATCTTAATTATTATAATTAGTTAATAATTAATAATATCCTAGTGGAAACAATTCAAACTTAATTTGGAATGCAAGTTTCAGCAAATATATATAATTATATAATTAGGAATCAAGAAACTAAAAAGTATTATAATATAATTGAGGATCATGGTATATTTCACATTAAAAAATTGTTTTTCTTAATATTGGTGTCGATATATATATATATATATATATATATACACGTAACGTAATAGAAACAATATTTCAAGGCTAATCATGGACCATAATTATATCGCGGACCAAAATAATATTTAGTTCAATATTATAAATTAGTGCAGAAGATAATTTCTCGCTCTACAGTATTGCAGAGCTGGATATGATAACATTTCTGATTATACAATAAAATTAGATAATTAGCTGGTGTAGGTGCCGCCCATTTTTGAATCGGAGCAGAACTCTTTTATTATCCTTCAACTTATAACGTACTAGACGATATTGTATGTACATAATATAGATGCCAATCAAAATTGTAGCTTATGCTGCAACAAGACATATTCTAATTATAGTCTGGGACATTCAAGTCTCAAGAGGTTTAATGACGTATGGACCGGCCTTTATTCATCGCATCTACTAATCATATATTTTCGGATATCATGATATATAACCAATATCTTAATTATAAGATTACCTATATATATAGCGGCTAGCGCCTGACGTAGTTGGCTTTTGAGCACGTTACTATTAATTGATTATTCATGAAACCTGATCAGCCGTTTATCTTGGACGTATATACCATCATAAAATTTACTGTAATTAATATTGTATATACTCAATCTAGTGTAATTATTAAATTTTAGTTATAAATATATATATAATTGAGTGGAGTCAAAATGAGCGTCTGGTGAATGTATTCTAAAGTATTTGAATTCTAGCTCCTTCATGAAGGTTGATCGATATGAAATTTTAAAATTCCTGCATATAATTGATTGTAATTACTGACCAGTTAGCAGTGAGTCGTGAGTCGTGATGACCATTGAATTACATTAACGATACTAGCATTTGCAATCCGAGTCCCGACCACAAGCTATAATTAGTTGCCATTTCGTTAGTACTATACTTGTTATGTGACATGTCAATATTTTAAATATTATATAGTTCATTTTAGAATTATAAGATCTCATACACAAGCAACTGAGATTTCCCATAGTTAAGGAATTTCCACCATAGTTAAGAATGTAATATTTTCAGAATTAAGTCCCATTTTTCCCGATTTTTTCATTTTTCTCATTCGAAAACCCAATTATAGTGAGAGGATCGGCAAAATATGCACGAAAAGCGCTCACAACCACCACTTTTGAACTCAAATCCAGACATAACCAAGGTTTCAAAAACTGATGCCTGTTTTCCACAGATTTCTCATTTTTTTTTTTTTTTAGTTTAAAAATGTATTTCAAAATTATATAGTTTCATAGTCATAATCTAGTTATGTACTATGCTGAAATAGAACTATTTAATTGTATATACTTATATGTATCAATAATTTCAAAAGCTTACTTTCTCCATTATCTGTTTTTGTTTTTTTTCTGAAAGGAGTATATAGGTGATGTTATTTCATATCTCGCCTTGTGGCTCCAGTTTTGTAAAAGTTGTAAAAAAAAAAACATTAGGTTTGATTATCCTTTTAAGTTAATATAATTATTATTATTATCTTTCAATTCCATATTCAGAATATCTTTAATGAGTTTGTGTAGCAGATAGCTTGATTCATAAATTTTCTTCTTTTTCTCCCTTTAATATATATATTATGCATTCAGATTCTCCTGAGTCTAGGTTGTTTATTGACTCCTTGGGAGAGGACTAAATCCTGTACACATATTAAACCAGTTTCTCATTTGTGGCTTGCCTCTGCGTCATTGAGTGTTGACCATTTGGGTTATGTACTGCTTTAGATCGACCCATGGCCTTTTGTCTTTTTAGATCGAAATATGATGTGTGTTGTTGAACCTCTCTTGATTAGTTAAAATCAGAGGGGTTCAGTGGATCACCAGCTCCTTGATCCACATGGAAAGCCTTTTCATAGAAGGATACACCTTCCATATCTTCAGCTTCTTCCATCATTGCTTCGCTCAACACCAGGGGATATCAATAGCGTTGAACCAATTGTCTTCATCTTCTTGATCTGCAATTCGTTGTTGTTTTGTCCTTGTACGCACAGGTGTCTCCATAGTGGACAATTCTGATTGGTTTGCCAAGTTGGCTTCTGCCATATTTCTTTTTAGTATCTGTGCTCCCAAGTCTATCTGTCTCAGTTCTGATGACCCAAACATACCAGTTGGGCTAGATCTAAGAGTTGGTGCTCTAGCTAATGGTGTTGATTGATTTGGACCGAGTACTTAACCCTGTGGTTGTATATTGGCACCCATATATCTTGGAATAAATGTAGTGAGTAAGTTATTTTGTACGGGTGTATTTGGTATTGGGTTAGTGGTTTGTGTTGGGTTGACGTTAGCATTAGTAGCTAATTGAGAGGAATCCAAAGCCAGTTCTGGATTATCTTCACCAGCCGTTTCGTTGTGACGCGAGACGGTGTCTTGTGCTAATTTCTCACCTCCTGTAACATCTGTATCTGAAGCTGAATCTGATTCTGAGTCAATTATGATGGGATTCTCTGGTTCTTCCTTATTATCCTCAGAATTGTCTTCTTTTGGACCTTCAGCTGTGTCAGGTTGCACAGCCGCTCTGTTTTGGAGCAATGTTCTAATTTGTTTGAGAGAGTTTGACGCAATCTTAGCCATGAACTCTTTATGTTGATGAGGTGGGTGAGATTTCTTATACATTGAAAGGTCTGATGTAGAACGCACACACATGAAACAGTCCTCAGCTTTTTCGCACTCATACCTGGTATGGTGGTTTAATTGATTGCAACCTCCACAGATGACCACTTTTGTCTTTTTGTCCATACGAAGAATCATTTTTGATCTCTATCGATATCCTCATTGTGGAACTTGATTGTATTGGATAAGAATTGCAGTTTGGTGACTTTCACCAAAGCACTGAACCAGATATAATGCTTATCCATCATTATTTCATCGTATGTGAGGAAAGGTCTATCAAAGTCCTCCTTGTTGTGTGGTATGAATTTGACCAATTCGCCTGCCACAGCTGCTTCCGTCAATTTCATGTTGAATATTTCTTTAGCCAAAAATACTTGGCTGTATTTGGGACAATCCAACAATAGATCATCTCCACCTCCCTTGTTGATGGAGAATATAGTTTAGAGTTATTCTCACAACGCAAAAATGACTTGGTGAATGTCAACGTTGGCGTCCCATATGAATTGGAAAATATCTGGATAAATTCAGAACCAAAATCAGGATTTGAACTTCACTAGCCTTCGAAAATCACTAGCCGCATCTACGCCCTCTCCCTTTTGGGTTATTTCTGGAAATTGTTTGGCCGGAGACCAATATTTCTATAACTAAAATTGAAAATACGTAGAGCTTTTAAACTGTCTTCTTTTCTATAAACAGTCTCTCTATCGCAAATTTAGCATCACTACTTGTAGTTTAGTCTGAATCACGTTTATTGTATTATATAAGTATACATTGCCCAGTCCATTCCGCAGTTAGCACCCGCAGTTAATATCAACCGGCTACGTTCAGCATTTAACACCCATATTGATACCAACCCTCTTCACTCATCACCCACATTCAGCTACCAGTCTGCATCCAGCACTACCAACCAGAATCCAAAATAGTATCAGTTGTGCCACAATTCAACAATTATGGGAAATAATAGGCAATAACTATGACGATTCATTCATTCGAAAGAAGCATCTGAGAGCGGAACGTTACACCATGAAACCAGGCCATATATGCCCTCCAATGATTACCTACCAACCGAACCATTGACAACTGTCTATTGATTTTGTAAAAGATAATATCAACGAAATGAGCTCTTTCGTTATACCGCCCCATTAATTATCCTAGCCTTAATATTTGATACCATCAGCTCGCCAATTCAGAAGGCAATCGAACATGTGACTTGCTCTGCTATTATAATTTATGAGTGCTAAAACAACCGAGTTAGATGATTTATGGCGCATTATAATAAATTTGGATGAGGAAAACAAATACAATTTTATTGGCCAGGTAGAGTCCGATATTCAGATAGAGCTTCGAAATTACCCGGATTGCAGCCAGATAATCGAAAACTCAAGAAAAATTTGGTTGACATTTGCGTGTGAGTGCTAAACACATATTTAAGCTATATAGATATAACTTATTTCGACGATTTATACTTGTGTTAATCCGCTGAAGCTTGCTAGATATTGTTGAATCTCTCTTCAAGAAGAAATAATCCTAATGATGTAATTTTTACTATGTTCCCTTTACTATTATATCGGGTAAATCTGATTTTGATATTTGGCTGCAAAATCCATATCACTAACTGCTGGAAAGTATTTTAAATGACTGTTTGGGTGTTTGGGTGTCCCTAGATATTTTATTTTATTTTAGAATATAAAAAATTATCAAATATAAAAATTTGATAAAAAATTAAATCAGTTGGTCAGTTTTCATTCCAAGTAGTCAAGAGTAGGCTAGTTGTATTTGTCTGCCATTTTTGACTATATTTGATTAAACAATCATCCAGAAAGCGTTACTTTATCCTACTAAAAAATGTAAAGAAGTTTTAGGTTTCGGTTGCAAAATCGAGAAATTTATCGAAAAATAACATTGTCGAAACATTGTCAAATTTTGTATGGGTTTGCCATAGTTTTATTGTCACAATGTTGTCGACTTTTGAAAAGCTCACTTGGATACGTGGATGAAACAAACATTTAACATTCCGCTAAATTTCTATAACTAAAGTATATTGTATCCAGGAAGCAGGTGCATTTATTGATTCTATATTAAGTTTTACCAGCCTAATATTAAATGAAATAATGGTGCCAAAGTATAGTAGTTTAGTATTCGATCGGTATACACTTGTTTAGCGATTTTCAAAATTGCGAAATAACTGTACAATTTGATACTTTCTTTTGCTACTGATTTGAAATCACCAACTATAGACTATATGACTATTAAATAACTACTCAATAACTGCAACCTGAGCTCCAACTATATTTTGCTCTAGTGATGAAGTAGCCATATGGATGTGTCTTTGGAATGTAGTTTACTGTTACTATTTGTGCTTGTAGCCTACGATTGGTTGATTTCAGTATATATTTTCGCTGTTTTTTGAATATTTGTCCATCGTTCATTGGCTGTCTGGCATTAGTTAATGGGATCACAGCCATCAGCTTTGCTTACTCGACCACCACCACCACCGTCGACGACGACGAGCACCAGCACCACCACCGCGACTGATCGAAATCAAAACATAAACAAACACGGTCTTGACTCCTTAACAAAAAATTATAAATACTGCTCGATTTCCCACTTTTCAATTGAGATTTTAACAATGAATTATTCAGGTTTAACTGTGAGACTACAATGATCTAAGGTATGTGATGAGAATCAGTTTGTGTTCTTTACTTGCTGTTTTTTTATTTGCTATATATATTGGTGACTTTCAAAGGTATAACTATATTGAATACAACTGAAACATAGTTACAATATTGGTGAGTATAAGCAATCAAGAATCAAATATCATGATATGTTACTAACTTCACATCTAGGGTTAGTTCCGGTATCAAAGCAATTACGATAGTGGGTCTTCAGCTGGTCAGAGAATTTTTTATACCTTCTTTTATAGGTGAGTATCCAATACTTTACATTTCATTATTAGAATTACCTACTAACATGCAATCTAGGAAAGCAAAAGATACAAAAGTCTTGTTCATATCAATGGTCCGCCCAGTAAGTGTTTTATCTCCTTTTAGCTACTAACATTCTGCAGGTTCGGTTTCAATTGGGGTGGTGATCTTGGTTTTCAATTTTCAGAGTCGGTTTATGTTATTTCATTCAATTTCTAGCTGTTCGTGTCCACAAAATGGTAGATATATGAGTCGGTATGATTTGAAGAAATAACAGCTTCATGACTGGTCAGCTTGTGTTGTGTACTGTATATTATATAATCTATATCTAATAAATGTTTTGTTAGAACCCGTAAGCTGGTTGCTACAGAGATACCGGGAGTATCCTGAAAGGTTGACGAATTGTCGAGTATTCATAGGAGACTTTCCCAGGTGGATACATATGATATGATTTTAGAGAATAGACGTTATAGTTACCTACGAGAGTGTATTAAGATATAGAGAATGTCCGGTGCAATTGAATATGAGCATTACAAGAAAATGCTTGATAAGATCAGGGAACGAGAAAGCCACATTATAGATTTGGAAGAAGCTCTTCATGAACGTGATAATGAGATGATAGAGAAGAACAGAAATATCATGAAGCTCGAACTGAAGATCAGGACGTACAAGAAGTCTTTATCCCAGAATCCAGATGTGGACTTACAACAACATGTTTTGCTTCCTAATTCAATTTTGTAAAATTTCAGTTTTTTTCCGATTTTTCCAATTTTTTTTCCAATTTTCAAGAATCAAATTTTGGAACCAAAATACGAGCTCGCTTATCTGATTGATCTGAATATGAATACGAGCTGATTGAAGCTTCAAAAGCCATGCCATTCTCTAATTTACTGATTTTGTCACTTTCAGACTGGGCGTGTGATTCTCACAATCGAGCTCTGCATTACACACCCGTGTGTATTCTACAGGACGACGCCGAAGTCTGGGCTCGAAGTTCCGAAGTCGGCGAAAATTCGCGAAACGTATTGAAAATTACACGATCTGGAGTACTTTTAGAACTGGAGCTGTCCTGAATAGAAAAACCCGGACTCGAAAAAGTATCTCAGATCCTGAAATCCCGCATATTTTGAATGGATTATTGGGCCCGTAATCCCTCAAATGTAAATTCATGTAGGACTCTGTGAGATTTTCATGTATAATTTTTTTTTTTTTTTGTTAAAATATATAATTAAAGGATATCCTAAATCAATGCAGACTCATCATTCATCTATGTAATTTGCGTTAGATCATATCCTACATCAAAGGAGATATAGACTCCTTAGGCCCTTATAGATTTAATCCTGCATAGTAATGTTACATTTTTAACTATGGGTGAGGAGGAAGCTCGATTTCAGTTCCTTGTGATATATACATTGCAGCATGAGAAAACAAATTTGTCAGAACTCATGTCAGCTAAACTAATTCGGAACACGTACGTACTCGAAGCTCCATGATCATATAGTTGTTTAATTAAAGGATATCCTAAATCAATGCAGACTCATCATTCATCTATGTAATTTGCGTTAAATCATATCCTACATCAAAGGAGATATAGACTCCTTAGGCCCTTATAGATTTAAATCCTGCATATAATGATTGATATGAAGTTTGGACGATCATAAATGTCAATCATAATTCACGAATATATATACATGATTTATAAGCTGCTGAAAAGTTAAGATTGTCAGATCGGGCATAATCTCTGGTTAATTAGTTTAGTTTACACATGATTCATGAATGATTCATAGTAGTCTCTCATAATTAATTATCATATTAGGCTACTTCTAGCTCTACTAGATATAGTTCTACTAGACTCTATGGGTGAATATAAGTCAACGTTAATTACGAGCTTCTGTTGGACTGTGGGCCATGGTGCTGAAAATATTATATATATCTATGATATTTCTATTTCAGCTTTTAGGATTTCGAAACTAACTAGATCCTCCTTGCTGTTACTAATAGACCTACTCTATAATAGTACACAATCCCTTAACCTCTCAACATCAGTATGAGAGGTATACCACGTTATATATAGTATTTCAACATCCAGAAAGCCTACGACATTTAACATCTATATTGTTATTGAATGTCTTAAGTCCAAAAAAAAATAGTATACACCAGTTACCCTACGTAATTACCCAACAACCTAATGATGGGTTCTGTTAGTTACAGAAACCATAGTGGTCTACTTAACAGCTTCACTTCATAATTCAAGAATCAGACAGTAATATAAATACAATCTCTACTCTCATCTTATCTGTTTTTTTTCAGCCAGCTGTCGTGACTCGTGACTCGTTGATAGCTTATAAGTTGACAATTTACGGTAAGTTTAGAGATAAAGCACAAGAAGGCACCGACATATACTAATCTACCACCTAGTACTAGTACCAATCTCCAGCCAAACAACCAGCTCGGGTAATCGGCACAAAGGGAATTCGGGAAAAAAAGAAATTCCCGACTTTTAATTTTAAGGTTAACTTTTAGATTAACTTTAATATCAAATCTAAAGTTACGCTGGGCGAACATCAAAAAAACAAGAAAAACAGTCGATCTGTTAAAGTTGAAAGTTGAAAGAAAAAACTGCTGAACAGTGAAGGTGCCGTATAATTTATATGACGAAAGCATGAGTATGTGACACTATATTACTCTGCTCTTCGAGCCACCGTTCATTCAGAGCATCTGACCATATTAAACTACTTGTCTTCGGACTTCGACAGCTTTTTATTTTTGAATTTTGCACCCAGCTCCACAGCTTAAGCCTGGGGCCGTGTCACTCTGGCCTTCTCGTTATCCACAATGCCAAGTCCTTCCTTGGACGGTTCTCATTCTAATTTCTCACTAGCCATAAAAATATACTTTCTTTTTCTGCTTACAGTTACCATCTCAGACTTTTAGCCAAATTGTAACCAGACCTAACAAGCCAACAGGCTTTCTATTGTTCATCGAGATACTTTGAAAGACGAAAGGCTGCAACTTTCAATCCAACATGAGAGTCGGGCAAGACGTCCAAAATATATAAGAAATCTGATCTCTCTCAGAGCCTAGAGGTCGAGTAAGACTACCCTTCCATTATGTGGGGCGTCGCAACTCACGAGTCAGTGTAAATTCCATCGAAGCCAGTCCATAAAATGGCAAAAGCAGTAGAAATAGTGGACTGCTTATAAATTATTGACCGTGATTAGAGGTGCCCAGCATAGACTATACGTGCTGCTTTCCATAACATGTCTTCCGACTCATTGGATGGGGCCTCCTTCTCCTGCCGCTTTTACAAACTCCATCCAAGGGTCCTGTCTCCACAGTCTATTCGACTCTGAATAGAAAAGGGTTCAATTTCTACATTTCTGATTCAAATCGGTTCTTTTTTCAATGGAAGAGACAATGATCAACAACGCTCGTTGATGAACTTCTATACATATTACAGAGTATCTCCATAATCTCACACCCTTTTCAGATATCTCTTTTCAAATCTCTTGGTATTTGCCATTTGGCCTATATACTCAACAATAAACTCGACTCTCACACATCTTATCGAATTAACAACTTTTAAGGGCTGTGCGGCGTTATTCTGTGGCTATCATGCATAAGACAAAGATTGATGATTTACAAATTACCACATTTATCACCAATATTGGAAAATATATTGAATCTTGATTGGTGTTGCATTATCAATTTATCATGGTTTCATTTAATATTTTACAAGCAATTCGTTTTTTAAGACCATTTTTTTATTAGTAATTAATTTGGAGAATCATATATATATGGCGACAATTCACCATGTTTTATGACTTTTTTATATCAGAATATTCGTCGACACATCTCATATATATGAATAAAGATGGTTTCATTTTCATTGAATAAAAAAACTTTTGGGTTTGGTGATGAAAAAGAAGATGATAAATTAAGCATTGATAAAGAAAACATACAAATTTCTGATGAATTGGTATACCAACCTGAACAAGATTACTACCATAATACAGATGAATTTCCAGAACCAACAGATGAAGAGAAAAAAACATTAAGAAAAGTTATTGGTCATGCTCCATATGTTACTTATTTAGTTTGTTTTATTGAATTTGCTGAAAGAGCTTCATACTATGGTTTACAAGGTCGTTTAACCAACTTCATCCAAAGACCTTTACCTGTTGGTGGTAATGGTGCTGGTGCCACTTTAAAAGGTTCCCAAGAATCATCTGGTGCCTTGGGTTTGGGTTTACAAGCAGCTTCAGGATTGACTTTATTGTTAACTTTCCTCGCTTACGTTTCTCCTTTATTTGGGGGTTACATGTCTGATGTTAAGACTGGGAGATATAAGACGATTTGGTATGGTGTTTGGTGCGGTGGTATTTCCCATATAGTTTTCATTATTGCTGCTATTCCTTCTGTTATCAAAGCCGGTCATGCTATGGGCCCGACAATTATTGGGATTTTGACTTTGGCTTTGGGTACTGGTCTTATTAAACCAAATTTATTACCTTTATTGATGGATCAATATCCACACAAAACTGATGTTGTCAAGACTTTACCTACTGGTGAAAGAGTTATCCTTGATAGAGACTCTACTTATGAAAGAATGACATTAGTTTTCTATTGGGCTATTAATATTGGTGCTTTCATGTCATTGGCAACTTCATATTGTGCTAAAGATGTTGGGTTCTGGTTAGCTTTTTTGATTCCTGGTATCATTTACTTCTTAATGCCTCCTTTATTATTAGTCTTGAAGAAACATTTACACAAGGAAAAAGGTGTTGGTGTTTCTCTTCTCGCTGAATCATTGAAAGTTATCAAAATTACTACCGAACCGGGCCTTATCAAGAGATGGAAAGACGGTAGCTTTTGGGAATACGCTAAACCTTCCAACTTATTAGCACAAGGAAGAACAACCTGGAGAAACAACAAGAAGAGTATCATCACCTATAATGATCAATTCGTTAATGATGTGAGAATAACCTTGGATGCATGTAAGATTTTTGCCTTCTTTGTGATTTATAATATTAATGATGGTGGTATCGGATCAGTTCAAACCTCTCAAGCTGGTTCTATGACTACGAACGGTGTTCCAAATGATTTGATCAACAATTTCAATCCTTTGACAATTATTGTGTTAATGCCGATGTTAGATTATGGGTTATATCCAATTTTCAGAAGATATAAGATCAATTTTAAACCGGTCTACAAGATTTTCTTTGGTTTCATATTAGCTGCTCTTTCTTCTGTCGCTGGTGCTGTGATTCAATGGAAAGTGTATGAAACTTCTCCTTGTGGATACTACGCTACCGACTGTAATATTGGTACCGGTGTCTCTCCAATCTCAGTGTGGGTTGAAGTCATATTATACGCTATGGGTGCTGCTTCCGAATGTTTCGCAAACACTACCGCTTATCAAATCGCATATACCAGAGCTCCAGATAACATGAAAGGCTTGGTTATGGCTTTGTTCTTGTTTACATCTGCTTTATCTGCCGCTGTCTCTGAAGCCTGTACCTCAGCTTTAACTGATCCACATTTGATCTGGCCATTCGTTGGTACTGCTGTTGCCGGTGTTGTGTTAGCTCTTATTTTCTTATACTGGTTCTGGGATTTGGACGTTATCATGGACAA
This sequence comes from Cephaloascus albidus, assembly GCA_030575015.1. Taxonomy (NCBI): domain Eukaryota; kingdom Fungi; phylum Ascomycota; class Pichiomycetes; order Serinales; family Cephaloascaceae; genus Cephaloascus; species Cephaloascus albidus. Next base: position 20,859 of record JAJMGN010000336.1, read on the forward strand.
AGAGCGTATTGAAAGAGATGAAAACTTGAGAAATGCTAGAAATGAATCAAATGGAATAACCTCTAGTGATGAGATTGAGAAATCAGAAGAGTTGAAGAGTGTATTAAGCGTTGTTAGTGCGATTGACTACAAGACTAAATAGTGAAAATTGAAGGGGCTTTGAAGGGTTAATGTATATTTGTTTTCAGGAATAATAAATTGTAGATTTGTCATTTGACTGTAACATGTTTACATTATCTTCCTGGTACAAGGAGGAATTGAATAAAATTTACAATTGTAAATCTTCAGGCTCTCAAATGTGTGAAGTTAATTATTTACCAAAACTTTAATACGATACAATTTAGCCGCATCAGGAAAATCCTATTCATAGATAACTATTATAAACAGCTGGTAATTTATGAGATAACGTTCATCAACCAAAGATGATTTATGAAATTTCTGACTGTACGTAATTAGAGAATCGAGATGAATCATGATAGGCTATAGCTAAACATGTTTATAAATTAAGCAAATTAGCAAATTAAACGATATTTTTGTAACATGATTTCTCATATAAAGTTATAAACATTTAAGGGAGATCCGAGAAATCTGAAATTCAATTCCTTATAATTTTTTTTGTTATCAGTACACAATATGAGATATTTAATTTACAGGCTTATATTTTATCATGCAGAACTCCAAGTTAACCGTAGTCTGTCAAGAATCAGGATCTAGTTACAACTTACAGTCTGCAACTTGTTTTTGTTACAGTACTATAAAATAACTAGTAATAACAAGCTGATTTGTTGTTTATCAAGTTTGAGCAAAACCTTATAGTTATATATTAGTTACAACTTTGAAAATTTAGCAAAATTTCAGAGCTCAACACAGTATATTATGATTTATAAATGTTCAGATTAATAGCTTATAGATTATAGCTTATATATATTTGGACGCTACAATTACAATATGATTTTTGTGGAGATTAAATGATATACTGACAACTGTAACTAATTACTAACCTACAGGAATGGAATAGCACTGCGTTGCAGTGAAATATGACAGTTTTGAGCTTGTATGTATGGACATTAAATGTATAATACGATTATGCAGTAATCTATATATGATCATGAATGTGATTCATTAATTATTATGCGTAATATATTCTGTAGCCATTTCAATATTTCGGAAAATATTCATGATTTAGGACAAAATTGATCTAGTTGTACGTTAATTCTAAATTAAATTTAAGTGGTCAATACAGCGTTGCAGTATTTTGAAAGTTATTTACAACAATTCTGGCAGCTTCATTAAAAATTATATTAATGTGTATGTTGCATGGGATTCTCGCCCCATAGTTAAGGAATTTCTTAACTATGGTAGAGCCGATTTCACCCACAATTTTATATGGCGCCAAATTCTTGGGTTCAGAATTGTATAGCTTAATGCAGCTGGGAGTGACTTTATGCCTCAAGATTTCTTATTTGCACAAATTCTGCCAACCAATTTGGATATTGCGTTCGCGATCTGGATTTATAGTGGAGTCCTGATAAAACAATTGATGGTTCAAATTTAATATATGGTAGTCCTGATTTGAAAATTGGTACAGACAAAATAATATCAGTGACTGCAAACCATCAAGATTACGTTTATTTTGGTTTATCTTGGAACTTTACATAGCTAATAGAGAGCCAGTAACATGTAAGTCTCGTTTTATGTACTTTTACACTCCCTACACACTATCATTTTATTTACATCCTTCTAAGATAATTTTCAATAGGGTTTTCACGACAAAATAGCACCATTCACTTTTTATTACAGCCAACACGAATATTACCTGTTCCCATTCCAGTGCAAGCACAATTGAAAACGTATTTGCAAGAATTAGAAGAAAGAAATATAATCGAGCGTTCCCAAACCGCATGGGTTATTCCAACCTTTGTTTTTCCAAAACCAAATTCAGAAAAAATCCGACTTATTGCAGATTTTAGAGTAATCAACAACCAGGTGGTGCAATATCCAATTAACTTACCTCGGATCAAAGAAGTGATACATCAATTCAAAGGTGCTCGTTTGATCACCAAACTCGATCTCCACGACGCTTCTTATAACCTCAGGGTAGAATCTAACTCCACTCAATATATTGGTATACGGACTTGGTTTGGTACATACTCATACAATTGTATTCGTATGGGCTATGTGAACTCGCCAACCTTCTTCCAATCATCATAACATCCTTTCTAAACAATGAGATGCAGGATGGATCCGTTATCGTCTATGTTGATGATATTGCCATCATCGGAAAATCAACTAATTTACAAGAACACCATGATCAAGTAAAGAGGATTGTGAATACATTGGACGAAAATCCGATAAAAATCAATCTTAATAAATCATCCTTCGATGCACAACAGATAGAATATTTGGGAGGACTAGTTGATGCCAGGGGAATCACCATCATGGACCATCACATCTCGGCTCTCAAAAACATAAAACGACCAAATACCACAAAACAGCTTCAATCTTTTTGGGATTCGTCAACTATTTTCGGTCTTATGTCCCCAGTTTCAGCCAAAGAATCCAGCATATCCAATCCCTTCTAATAGATCAGCTTAAAAACGAGAGTGGAGCATCTTCCAAATTAAAATGGACAGAAACCCATGATCAAGAATTCAGTGAAATAATATAATCTCTTACGGTAAAGAATGTTCTCCACGTCTTTGACCCTGAATTACCAAAGTTTATCCAATGCGATGCGTATAAAGAAGCAATTTCCGGCACCATCTTTCAAAACGACAGCGATAAACAAAGGAAGCATCTCAGTTTTTTGGGTGTGTGTGTGTCTGGGTGTCTGGGTGTGCCAGACACCCACACCCGTTCAAAGTGCTTTCCTCCAACCTCAATACAAAATCATACCTTATTGATACTAACAATACACCTCATGTCAATAAAAGGGTAGATGTTCAATATTTTAAAAAAATATAAACTCTCCTCAGAACAACAGCGAGACGTCCAATTCACATCAACATTCAGCTTGCCTTAAAACTTTACCACTTCCAAAATCTATTCCAGCTACAAAGTTACTTCTCCGAGGCGGGGGAGCATGTAATGATACAGACACTATATGGCTCCATATCATCGCGTAATCTCCATCCATAGTACGATATTCCAATATAAGGTTCTAGATCAGAGAACTAGCAAACATAACGGTTCAGACTAATTCAGATATGAATTAGGATAATTAAATATATAATTAGTATATCATCATACTTGGGAAGAACATTAAACTAAACAAGCGTTTATCTTTTAGATACCAAGTAGTTCTCCTTTCAAGCTACATCAGACTTCTCCCTCCGCTCTGATTCTCTAGAGACTTTCCAGGCTCTCCCTCCATTCTGGCCCTCAAGAGACATTCAAGTTCAGGTACATTTCTCTCCGTCCTGACACTACAGATTTGTCTTATTTATGATTATGGTCAACGGTAAACATGGTGGTGAAGCTGATAGAAACTGAGACTCTATATAATGTATATATCGTCTATATTTGTGTATTTGTTTATAACCAATTGTACGAATCAAATCCCTTGTTTATTAATTAACCAATGTACTATTTGATAAGAACTATATTATGTTTGCAACCAAAGTTGCAAAACCAATCTGAACACCCAGACACCTAATCGTTTCAATTTCAACGAAATGTTGGGACGGAGACGGCCGTTATCGGCGTAACGAAGACGAAAAAAGCGGTATAGGGATTACATAATTCCGGTTGAGAAAAAAAATAGTGGACACATAGCGGTGACAAATAGACCATAGTTTTAATTAAAGATGAATGAATTAATCTCTTTATGAAAGATTTTAGTGCTTCATGTCCATGATAAACGTCACTGTCACGAGCCACAATTAATTAATTATGTTGGACCTGGTCCGTTCAGTTCTTCGTTCATGTGGCCGAGGTATTTTAACTTTTTCGAAATTTTGAAGTTTGGTCTATTCAGTTCAAATTTTTTAGATTGCATGCGTTGCAGTGCATTATTAACATGCAGGATACAACATGTTTGATTCGAGTCCTTAATATTTTTGACAAGCTACAAGTTATAGCTTTTTATTGTATTCACAATATACTTTTATTTGAAAATATAGGTCAAGTTCAATCTAGGAGTTATTCATAGATATAGATCCAATACCGCTTTCCATAATATGCCCCTATCTATCTCGCTTCTTTTTTCAATGCCACCAATAAATATGTAAATTAGATTCGCTCCACCATTGTTTTTCATTTAGTTGTACAGTTTCATACCATCATACAATAATAAAAATGATATTCAATTTACAACAAGTTATTTTCGAGGAGATTCTTTTGAATTATGACCATCCAGAATCACATTCTATGTGCCTCAATTGCTATGAGAATCATTGCACATGTACTGAACCAAGAAAGTTGTTTCAATTAATGGTTGAGCTCAAGGACCAATATGGCGACTCATTAAAGGCATATTTACATCACAAACAAATTCAACAAATAGTTGATGAGTCCCCTTATTCTTATAGCGGATATGAAACTATTTTCAAAAGAACTCTTTTCACAGCACTGGGAAAAATTTTGATATTGAAATACTTAGCGATAGAATAGGCGATGAAGAAGTTAAACATATTATGTCTCTAAACGAATCAGAATAATATGAGAAAAGCTTAAATTATTATAGTTTCTCTATGCCGCTTGCAATCATGGATATACTTTTATTTGGTATTCGGCCCAACTGAATTCAATATACATTTTCAACAATTACTTCTGTAGCTCAACATAAAAATTAGTCTTTTATTCGTATTTCACAAATAATGGGCATTAGTGATTTGGCCTAGATTATTTAAGTCTCTCTTTCTGTGCCATTTATTTTCACCACCAATTTATGTTTATGTTTCTTGAGCTTTTTATTTTTTGACTCCTCCGACTTTTTTCCAACACAAGCTCGAGAGTTAAAAAGCTCGTAGTTGAACCTTGGGCTTGGTTGGCCGGTCCGCTTTTTTGGCGAGTACTGACCCAACCGAGCCTTTCCTTCTGGCTACTCTTCTCCCTTTTGGGGGTTGATGAACCAGGACTTTTACTTTGAAAAAATTAGAGTGTTCAAAGCAGGCCTTTGCTCGAATATATTAGCATGGAATAATAGAATAGG
>JAJMGN010000337.1:0-25992 GCA_030575015.1 Cephaloascus albidus
GAAAATTTGGGTGACTTTGGCAATGTCACTTAATTAATTTATCTTAAATTTGTCAGAGTTTATTAAGCCCGTTCGTTTTGATAGATTAGCGGTGCCTACTGAATTCCTCGAGTGTTCGAACAGCGGTATATAAATACCAGCACCTCCGCTACTTCAAAGCCGTATTTTAGTTTATTGAAATTCATCTAAAAGTTCATATCCTTCTTACAAGATACCAGACTCCTTCAAATAAATCACATACATATATTTAAAATGGTAAGTAATTCACCACTCAATGATTTTTCACTTACACCATATATAAATACAGAAACTAACTACTTTCTAGCCTTATTACGCTCAACCTCAACCAATGTATGTCCAACAACCAGCTCCCAGAAGCGGTGGTGGATGTTGCGGTAACTGTTGTTGTGATTGTTTAGCAGCCATCTGTTACTGTTGCGCTTTAGATGAATGTTTAAGTTGTTTCTGTTAAATGGGTTTATCGTCATGCTAGAAATATACTGCATTTGTTTTCCAATGTTAGTTTCCAGTTTATCAATTGAAATTGTTTTGATTTTTTGTTCATTAATGCTGTTTTACTTTGTTTTATACTCAATATTAATAATTGACATGATCATGAAAAGTACTGATTCTTTACTAATTATAATATATGTATATTGATATATATTGATATCGATTTTAAGTTGATTTAATTTGCGTAGGTGATCAGGCCTGACGTATATTCATTATTTCACGTTTGGGAATAAAAAAATTACGACTTTTATGATACGTCTCATATATAAATTAAATTATTGTTAGCGCGTACAAGTATTCTTTCCAATTGATACATTAATTGAATCTATATAATTATAACCTTCGACTGATCCTTTAAATATATATATATTAATTGTTCTACTTTCAATAACTCCAGACGTGATCGTCTCCCGTGAATTTAATAATAATATAAATATATATTATATATTGCGTTTTCCTCCAGCCAGTTTTTAGATGAGATATTTGCTTTAGCGAATTCATATATATATTATATGATCACACGTTCGATGAATATCGATCTCTCAGCAGCTCGCGATGATCTTTCATTTGAATATAGCTAACATTTGCAGTGGTTTAACTTTTGTTTTAACTTCGAAGTGAGTAGTGTGTCAAATATTCGTCTCAGAACGTTGCAACATTCGTCCCTGATAAATGAAAAACTCGTCTTGTCTCGTCCGCACTTATCTAGAACCAGAATCTAAGCCGCAAACTCCAATATCAGTCTCAAAGTCTCCGACGTAATATTTTGTCTCAGCTATAATTATACTTGTAAGTTGAAGCTTAGCTGGTCAGCCTTTGCTATCTCAAAGTTGAAATCTACTAAGTAAGGCTTTTGCCAGGTTTCTACTTATGTCCACCTCATTTTCCTTCCCCAAGAGCGCTGATTTGGCCCATAGTGTTTGAACGGGGTTTTAAAGAGTAGCGCTTTGAATGGATAGCTCATTAGAGATACACAAACCAGACGCGGAATTCTCTGACAGTTCCTTGAAATAACAGATATACATATCTCTGAAGAGAGCAGATATCCAGTGCTCACTACTAGCACTTCCAATTCAAGATGTCAACAACCGATAATATTCCAGAACCAATAGGAAAACAACCGATAACATCTTTAGATCCCACAACAGTGTCAATCATAGACTCTGGACCTATATCAATAACACCTTCATTAGAGGACGGTGTTCTGATAGTATCTGAAAACTTCAACATTCCAAGAAATTATACTCAAGACAGTGAAGCTGATCAACCAAGCGATTGCCATGAATGCTGCGTGGATTGTGGGAGCTGTTTTGGATTCTGTGATGCTTTTACTTGTCGACAAGGACGTGGTCCTAGTAGTGGTGGAATAGGTGCAACTACCGCAGCTATGTTGATTAGTGCTTTTACTTGCGGTTGGATCTGTGGATGATCTTGAAAGGTTTGAATATAGTCACCAATTATTCTACATGTTTATTCAAAATCTGTAACACCCTAGTTGTATAATAAAAAATGATCTGTACTGTACTTGCCAGATCTCAAAACAGGACAATCAGTATACTGTATATATGTATGCACCAAAGAGAAAAAGAAATGAAAAGATATATACCTGTTATACCAAAAATTAGCGACCCTCTATTATCATCTACCAATTGAACTCTTCTATCAAATGATCTATATTCCTTCCTTCTCCCCTGGCTATATCGACAGCCATCCTGATGTCATTCATCATATCACTAGAACCACATGCCATTATTTCAATCTTTGGTTCATATTCCCTAGTGCCTGATGTTTCATCGATTATGGCTAATTGCTGCTGGATTAATTTGTTGACAGAGACTCTCCCAACCTCCAGCGTAATAACCAATATAACGTTAAGGTCATCCTTCAAGTCTTTAAAAACAGAGAAATCAAGGCAGCTTCTATCACGTACGATCCAAACTAGCCTCAAATTGGGTATGTATCTTTTCTTCAGGCCCGATTCAGATCTCTTTGTAATTAACGAATGCATATTAGAAGAATGATCAACGATAGTTGAATAAAACTTTTTGTATGTTTGATATATTGGTAAAGTGAAAGCTATACCAGAACCTCCAGATATCAAAAGAATATTTTTCTTAAGCATGGATTCCATCATTAGGCTGATGGGATCAGTTTCAATATCAACCGTTGTAGATAACATCATATGATCAATAAGGGTCACAGATGAGTTTGATCGTAACAACGGTTCTGTCTCATTCCTTATATTAGCGAGGCCGCTCCTTGCACACTCATCTTCGACTATATCCGTAATCTTAAAGATCCCTTCTTGATACGGTAAATGACTATGAGTATTACCGTAAGGCCCATCTATAACAACAAACATCGATAAGTCACAGCATCCGGGTCCCTCCAACAGCTGCTCAAGATGCTCAAAAAGCTTACCAGTAAATCCCTTTTGTCGTTTTACCAATATTTTCAATGTGTCTTTGTCAACCATTGGAGAAGAAATCACTGTGAATGGATGTGATTGCCAGCACGATATTTCAGGAATGCAAATGTAAATATGATTTGATAACTTATATTGGAAAACCGAGTCGTTAAATTTGAATATTGATTTTCTTTCAATCTTGATTAATATAAATTCACAGTTTTTCTTGAACTCAAATGTTGCTTTCAATATCCATGTATTTTTGTACATCAATGCCTTATTGATTACCAAAAATATACTCAATACTATGACCAATTTTTTATAAATCTCTGATTCAACGTGAAAGTAAAGCATAGGTAAACAGACCCAATAACATATGTAGTGAACAAACTTGAAAACTTCATAATAATGATTTCTGAATATAGTGATAGAAGTTAAAAAAATGAGGCCAAAACCGATCATCAAGAGAATACCCATTTGACAAGCAAGGTCTGAGAATATATACCACCAATTCAATGTTCTTATAAAAGTGACGATATGAATAAAAAGAATGCAGCATGTTATTATACCTAACCATTTATGATATATGAGGTATGTCTCATACGAATAGTCAGGAACAATAAGTGTTAGCGGGAAATACTTCAATGGAAGAATGTATAACATGCTTATATATATCATTGATAATAAACCAGATTTGAATGCTATCAAAAAATAACTGAACTCTGAAAACTTGTAAATGAAAACTATAACTGCTATGCATGATGCTGCTATTATGACAAATATTTGAGTATTTGATGTAAAGAAATGCATCAAAATTGGATTGGAAGGGCTCCTATTAAGGAATAAGTTTATTTTTGTCATTGAGTGAGGATTTTGAGGTTTGAAATCCGATAATTTAGTTCTATCTTTTGTGAAATAAAGGAAAGATTTGAACATAAACGAAATAAAAAGTAAGCCAACAATGGCCATACCAAAACAAATAACTTCCCTTTGATTAGCCCTGACGAGTGCAACGAATTCAGATATATTTTCTAGAGTGAAGGGATTTTGACCATCTCTGAACGGGGATTTGACGCCCAGTTGCTCGTTTTCAGCGAGAAAAATCTGATCTTGATTGAGCCCAAACCTAAAAAGTGTCATTTTTATAGTTTTATAAGTATGCCAGACCTTGTTTTCCAAGTCAAAGTCAGCTCTATTTGTCAGTATATGGATGGATAATATTGAGTGCTATTCGAGTTTGTGACTGATATAGGAAAAGAGCAACTATTTATGTATAACGGGGCGTGAACCTCTGAGTAAATTTCCTTTAATATAGCAGATGAACGGATTTGAAATTTGATGTAGCAGTGGCCAGAGACCACAGTCTGGGATCAGTTGAGTAAAATGTATTTAAAAGGTTTCTTGTGAACCTAGGAGCAAATTATTTTGTGGGACGTGATCCAAGACTCATACCGAGAGGCCTCTTCACACAACGGACTATTGATGGAGACTATTCTATGCTCCCTTCTTCACTGAGGCAGAACTTCAATTAAAAATTTGCCACTGATAAAACTGTGAATTGTTTAACAATTTCTAAGAATAATTTGCAAATCAAAAAAAGCACAATTTGTAGAAAACTGATTTAATTAATACTTATCAATTCGATCTTATCTATGCAGGACATGCCTGGCAGCTCAGCTCATATTACTTAATATCCGAAAACCGGACCCGCTCACGATTTGATAAATCTGAACAGTGAAGACTGAAGCTCTAGCCCCCTGGAGTCTGAAGTTTGAACAACGAACGTCATATAATGTAATTGATGTATATTGAATTGGACCTTTTTTTGATTGAAAGGGAAATTTTCAACTAGGCGGGTTAGCAATTCAGCATATAGTTGAGGATTTCAAAATCAGAATATGCGAAGTAGGATTTTGGGGACAATGGCTGCTTAAATAATTTTCATTAATATATCAACAATTATCATCAGTCTAGGTAGTAATTTAGACTTTGAATAGTTGCTATAATCTGCACACGCCTCACTGATTTCAAAAAATCTACAACCCACGTAGTCAAGACATTACAATAGAGAAGTTTTAACCATTAAATACCAACAATGAAACTATTAATCTATTTATCAAGAAAATCACTATAATGAAACCAACAAAAGCTAGAAGGTTTAATTTTTCTTCTTTTGAGAAGTCGAGTTCTTTGGTAACTCTTTAGCATAAGGGATAAATTCAGGTTCACCTGGAATATACTTTCTTAAAACTTCTGGAACAACCATACCATCTTCAGTTTGATAATTTTCCAAGATACAACATAAAGCTCTCTCAGTAGCACACAAAGTTGAATTCAAACAATGAACATATTTCTTTTCTCTTTCATTTATTTTTTTGATACCACATCTGATTTCTAAGTTTCTTGATTGATAGTCAGTACAATTTGAACATGAAACCAATTCTTTATACTCCTTTTGGAATGGGAACCAAGCTTCTAAATCGTATTTTTTAGCAGCAGCGTTGTTCAATTCACCAGAAACAATACCGACAACTCTGTATGGTAAACCTAAAGATTTATAAAATTCTTCAGATAAGCCAATCATTCTATCGAATTCAGTCCATGATTTATCTGGTTCAGTTAAGCAGAATTGCTCAATTTTTTCAAAAGCATGGACACGGAAGATACCCCAAGCATCTTTACCATGAGATCCTGCTTCTCTACGGAAACATGACGAGTAACCTGCATATCTGACTGGTAATTGTTCTTGTGGAGATTCAAACCATTCACCAGCATGATAAGCTGAAATTGGCTGTTCTGAAGTTGCAATTAAATATTTTTCATCATCACCGTCAATAACTTTATAAAGTTCTTCATCAAATTGTGATAATTGAGCGGTTTTGGCCATAACGTCTTTATTCATCATAACTGGGGCTTGTAATGGAGTATAATCATTTTTAGCTAAGAAACTCAAACCATAGTTGATTAAAGCTTGATTCAAGAAGACACCGTAGTTTCTCAAGAAATAACCACGATGACCAACAATTCTAGCACCTCTTTCTGGATCATAACCATCCAAACGTAATAAAACTTCGTGATGAGATAAAGTAGCTGGTTTTCCAGTAGCAGAAGCAAGAGGACCAACTTCTTTGTAAGTTTCAGGTTTCCAAATTCTAACCAATTCATTTTTATCTTCATCGTTTGAGATAACGACAGATTCATGAACAATATTACCAACTAAGTTGACTTTGTTACGCACTTTCAAATCAGCTTCTTGTTCTTTGAGAGATAAGGCTTGTTTTTGTTGAACGAGTCTTTCCTTTTCAGCCAATAATTCCGAAGCATCTTCTTTGTTCTTGAATTTCAAACCGATTTCCTTTTGGACTTTGTTTTGTTCTTTATTCAAAGCATCTAAATCGAAACGAATGATAACCCATTCTTTATAATCAGCAATAATTTCGTCAACTAATTCGACGGAATCGCCTCTGGCTCTTTGAGATTTACGAATGATTTCTGGGTCACCACCCTTTTCTTCTATGAATTGTATGATATCAAGCATCTTGAGAGTCTGTTAAGTACTTATAAACACCTTTTCAAAAAGTTGAATAAATTAATTTACTACACCGAAAATTAAAAATTCGTTCGTGTCAATGAAAAAAATAATAAAATCTCGGCACAACTGGCTTGCATTTCGACAGTTACGCCGGTTTTCCTAGCATTATAAGAGCTTATCTGGAATTACGAGTTGGTGATAATTTGATGTGTCAAATTTGATTGTGACTCACCAATTGCCGCCCAATTTCCAAAAGCTCAGTAACATATTGTGTGTTGCCGGACAGCTCATGAGTCAGGCCAAATGATTATGACGGTTTAAACTACAGAGCCAGGGCTTGAGGTAGCTTATGTGCTTGAAGATGAACGATTTCAAATCTACGACAATCTAACATAAACATCATGCTCGTTAAAGATATTGGTGATTCTCAAGAGCGGAATGGAAGGCAAATTGGAATCCACATAAGAACACAAACAACTTTCAAATGCTCTAGAAGCAAAACGTTTGGACTGGACATTCAGAACCCCCCAGTGTTCAAGGAGCTGAACTGATTTTCTGGGTGTTGCACAAACTCAGATTTTGTGGCAGCGGTTACAGATCCAACTTTTTTTTTTGATCAAAATTTGTTTCATTATTGAAAACCGCTTGGTTCCATAAAAACGACAGGCTATAACTAGTTGTTTTATCTATAATTTGCTATTCATTTGAATTTTTATCCTACTATTATTTGCTGCCAATACACCTGGATTTCACCATTTCAAGTTTTATTTGAAATACAAAATTTTCATCAAGAATGGCTATTTTAACATCTATTGTTCAACCAAACATTAATTTAGAAATACCTGATAATAGTCCTGGCCGTCGCTCAGTGTTCAAGAGAAAGGAGAAAGTCCACCACTTGAATAACAAAAATTCCATCACTATCAAAATTGCTGATTATGTTCGTTCAAGAAACAATGGATCATATCGTGCAGACGATACTGGTGCTTCAAGTGTTTATGCTAACGGGAAAGAAAACTCTAGCTTATTCGATGTCTCACCCGATACTTTTGCTTCATCTTATAACACATCAGTTGGATCAGTTCAGGAAACGAAACATAGATTTACTAAATTGTTCCATTCACATTCAAGTAACTTTTGGCGCTCTGGAAGAGTGGTCGACCAGTATAGAACTAATTCAATGATACTTCCTACAAAAGAAGAAGATATTTTTGAAACATTATCCCCGTTGTCTGATTCTTGGAAATTAAGTAGTACAGCAGCTGAAAGAATTCCCGAAAATAACTTGACGTGTTACCAGAAATTTAAAAGTACAGAGTTTGATGATATTGTGTTTGAAAATTTCAGCTTACCGGGTGAAAAATTGGATGGAGATGATGCTGATGACGACTTGATGGAAGAATCAGAGGACTTAATAGAGATCTCTCCAATAAATTCTGTATTTAGTTTTGATGCATTTGGTGATGCTGCACGCATTAACACGTCCACCCCAGTTAGTTCTCCAAGCAAAAATCAATCTATTGAAAAATCTGCCTCATTTACTGTTGAGGGAACAAGTTTTAGTGATACCGCAGATGATATAGATATGGACCAGAGCCTTACATTATCACGCGACTTGCGGTGTGAGCTCCAAGAAAAATTAGGAAACGATGAGACTGACGAACTTGAAGAAATCGAAGGAGCGGATTTAATTGAGGATCACGATTTGTTACAGTTTACTCCTTTGGAAGGAACACCTATATTTGACGATAACTTCCTCTCCAATATAGGCCAAAATGGCAATTATGAGGATGCAAAGGAAGAGGATGAAGAGAGTGAGTATGATATTAGCAAATTTTACACATTAAGATTCGTAAACTAACTATTTTTAGGAGTTTCTACAGGTTCAAGATTGAATGTTTTACAAAAAATGAGAACTGCTTTAAGAAGACACAACTCCATATCTAATGTGAGCCCTGATACGAAGGACTCGAGCTATTCACCGGTTTCATTATATGTTCCAGTATTTCGTCATAGAACAAGCGATTTGGCTGGCATAATTGATAAATTATCTAATGGCAGAAGTTACGATGCTAAGGAAAATTTCGGGGATTCGTTTTGTGGGGCTGTTCTTTCCGATAATACAAGACTTAATATTATGGACCCGAATCTGTTTAATGTGGGGTCATATGAATCCAGCTCCTCAAATGAAAATATGGAGGTGGACTACAACTCTGATGAAAACTGGCAATCATATTCACGCATAAAATTTGATGATTTAGCAGAGCTATTGGTTTATGATGGGAATCAAACATGTGTTGAGGGCTCACTAAGACTCAGCAAAAGAGAAACGAAGCCTAGACTGAATAAGGTTAGTAGTGCTATAGGTTCTGCTTTATCTTATACTAATTCCATTAAAAGAGGTAAGAGGATATGTTCAGTTATGACAAGATTTTCAGATAATACTGCTGTCGGTGATCAAAGTGAGGCTCTATTGAAGAAGCCTAAAATCAAACCAATCCTAAAGAGCAGGACTAATAGTAATTCTCAAGTGGAAAGTGTCAGAGCTCAAAATTGCGATTCTGTGGATGTTTTGGATTTTATGACTTTTTTTGAAACTCATGAAAGAAGAAAAATTGAAGCAGAACCATTATTGAGTAGTGCTAGAGCTAAGCAGGTGAATAAATATTACCAGGATTTAGAGACTACCGGCTATTCTCAAAGGTATTATTGAATGAAATGTTATAAGTTGGTTTTCACTGTAATTTTTGCAACACTGAATTTGTAGCACTGTGTTGTTTAGATTAAAATTCGCGATTGATTCTTAGTATGTGGAAACTCATAAAATTCGCTAACTATTAGTAGACTCCTACCATAACTTTCAACGCTGATGCAAACGAGCTCTCTCAAAGAGAACCGATACATTTCCATACATATTTATTAGTGTGTTTGCTCATGACTCATGAGGCAATTGAATACCCATAAGTGAAAAAACCATTACATAAAGCAATCGCTACCAACATCATATATTTAATTGTATGAAGCAATGCAATCGCTTTATCTAGACAGACTAACGAGAAAAATACGAGGCAAAGAGTTCGCAACCGTGTACACTGAGTCATTATATAACAAGCTCCAGGTCCAGGAATCTCCCGAGTTTCCTTCAAGAGCCCATGTTGGCGCGGTGAATAGTCTTTCCATAGAACAAGTCGATTACAAGTATCTTTTGAGCGGAGGTGCGGATGGTTCTGTCAAACTATGGGACGTGAAAGATATAAAACCTGCTGCAAAAGAAGAGATCCCGCACTACTCTTGTGTTGGCTCTATATCTAAAGGTGTCGGTCATAATTATGGAGTTTCGGCTATTCAGTGGTGGCCGCTCGATACTGGGATGTTTGTATCATCGTCATTCGATCACACTGTCAAGGTATGGGATACTAACGAGTTGAGCGAGGTTTTCAGTTTCGATATGGAACAGAGAGTTTACTCTATTGATATTTCTCCTACTGGTTTAGAGTCGCTTGTGGCTGTTGCCAGTGATCATCCGTTCTTGAGATTGCTAGATTTGAGAACTACAGCTGCTACTCATACGTTATATGGACACAAGGGTAAGATACTATCTGTGAAATGGTCTCCTGTCAATCTGAATATACTAGCATCTGGAGGGTCTGATGGAGAGGTTAAACTATGGGATATCAGAAGAAGTAATGCTTGCGTTTGTCGGTTAGATATGTACAGGACTAATACCAGCTATCCAATTGCATCCACCAACAACAGAACTAAAGCCGGTTCAGAAGGGAAGACTGTGAAGGCACATCTTGGCCCCGTGAATGGATTATTATGGGTTGATAACGGATCACATATTGTAAGTGCTGGTAACGATGACAAGATACGAGTTTGGGATCTTGAGCCGTCAGGTGCCATAAACAAATTGGTGAATTTTGGTCCCTTGGTGAGAAATAAGTATCCTCAGAGTCTCTCTCCGTGCTTGAGTCCCGCTAATGAAAGCGAGCTCCAGTACCTATTGTTTCCCTCTGATACTGGTGATATTATTTTGTACTCTGTGCATGATGGTAAGCTCATATCAAGGTTGTCTAGGGGCTCTTTGGCCCCAAGGACTTGTTCCATAGTGTACGGTGGACAAAGTTCAGCCAGGTACTTTTGTGGGACTGGGAACGGAGATATTATTGTGTGGTCTGCTGAGCCCGGGACCATTGAGCGGCTTGCCCTCTCCAAAGCAAAATCTGTTTTGGATAACATCCATAACGAAATGGAGGCTCACAAGATCTTGTCTTCAATATAATTGCAGTTGTTTCTGTCTTCTGATGGTGTAGCATCGCTTCAAACCATTTTTTTTTGTATATCATTTTCAGAATGGTGTTGGCACACCACCTGCTGTAGGAAAAAAATTAGACCTTCCATCTCATCAAGAAGCATCAGCTTTTAGGTTTTAGTGTTCACAGAGGTTTCCTTCGACTCAAAGGCTGTTGAAACTTGAAAGAGTAACATCGAACACAAGTGATGCTTAAACTCCAGGTGGTTCTCGTTCCTCCCAGCGCCTCGGGCCAAAGTCAGTACTTACTACCAAGTGGTCTCACCCAGAATAGCGCTACACATGATTCTCCATTTTTCGATAACTCGCAAGCTGGTCAATCACAGGTTATTGTGGCTGGAAATGGAAACGGCCAGGTGATTCCCTCGGCCTACACCCAGCAATTTGCACATTCAACTTTAAATTTGAACAGATCCCATTTGTCAGGCTTTTCATTTATGAATCCAACTTTTTCTGGCTTAAGAAAGTTTTTACATCTCACAAAGAAAGCGAAAACTTTGAATCAAGTCTGTGATGAAATTGCTTCACGTTTCCAGAAATTGTATCCTGATGAAGATGCTTTGGAAATCGATAGGATCCAGGATGTAAATGAATGTGATTTGGATCCAGATTACATAGTCAGTGATGTTTTTTCACAAGATAGTATAGTGAGAGTCTTGATAAACAATGAAATAGATCCTATAGTCCGTGACAGTTACAAGTCTACCCCGACTGATCAAACCTCATTCACAACAAATCACAATCTCAGTACGGTAAGTAAATCAGCTGCCAATAACTCCTTCAATTTGAATGATCAGAGTACACCTATTTTACTTGCTCCAGATTTGAGTAGAGGAAGCAAAAGAAGAGCCAGTTCAGAATATTTTGAAACTGTTGCCAAAATAATTCCTTCCAAAAAGGCAAGAAATTCAATATGGGGACGCTCCAAAAAATCCAATTCATCATCAGATCATTCAGATGCTTCAAATGCGCATATACAAACACCATCCCAATCATTTCAAGTATCCAAACCATCAATGTTATCGACTGTCATTCATGGCGACAATGCTGTTGACTCCAGTAATATATCATTACCCCCACCAGATGATAGTCTAAATGATACAGATATTGAGTTATCCAAGAGTGAGATAGCATCAAATAAAATGGAAACTAGTTTAGACATAACCAAATTGCAAATCAAAGATTTAAAGAAAGAAAAACCTGTTAATAAAAGTGATAAAAACTCATCAAAGAATCATAGCAATGGTTCATCTGCACGCAGTGACACTATAGGTGGCAGAAGAAATGCCAGAGAAGTTACTGAAAAAGTCAATTCTGAGGTTCCAATGGCGCCAACAACACAGATCCCAACTAAGATATTACCAGATTTTAATGGGAAGGAACCAGAACCCGTTCTAGATGGTATGTTAACTAAACAAGAAATAATGGATTTGTTCAAATCTGGTATGAAGGTCCCAGCTAAATTGAGAAGTAGGTTTGCGAAAAATAAACCAGAAGTATCTGAAGGACCCACTAGAGGAAAGAATGTTGCAGCTAAATCTGCCAATACAAAACTAGATACACATGTTCATGAAAATTCAATGGATATTGATTCTGAAGGAGAAAATGTTTCAAATTTACCCACAAAGCCTCGTGGTAAAACGTGCGCCCTTCCTATGCATACGCCTAATAAGGTAGCTGTCAAATTGAAAGATCTCAAAAGTAAAGATTTCACGACTTCAACACCCATGGCATTACCTCTGAGTATTGTGAAGGAAGCTTCTGTCATTATTGAAGACGGTGATTCCCAGCAATCAAAAAGGGATAAATTGGAAGTTATATTCAAGAGGTTAGAATTACTTGCGCAGTCATCAGTTGCTATAGGGGAGAAATCCAACAGTGACATAAGTTTCACTAACAATGGAGAAGATAGATTAAAGGAACAGGAAATCATAGATTCTAAGAACCATATTAAACAGAGAAGAAGTAGTAGAATAAAAAAAGCCGAGAAGGGCCAAGATGACTTAAACGAAACAGGTGATAAAAATGATAGTAATAATGACGCTTCAGCATCACAAATTATCAACACAATTGGATCTGGAGATAAGAATGGTGAGAATCTTAAATCTATAACCGATCTTAGAAGCCGTAAGATTGAAAATGAGAAAACAAAGGAAAATAAGAAAGAGAAAGAGAAAGAGGAACTCAAGGTTGCTCAAGAGCTAGCTGAAAGGAAAATAGCTGAAGATGTGGAGAGGAAATCAAAGTTAGAGATAGCTGCTAAGAAGGAAGAGACTAAGAGACTTGAAACGGAGAAGAAGAAGGAAGCTACGAAGTTAAGACTAGATAAAGCAAAAGCGAAGAAAGAACTTCAAAAGAAAGAGCTTGAAAAGAAAGACGCTGAGAAATTAGAGATGCTTAGATTGAAAGCTGAAAAGAAGATAGTTGAGGAAAAAGAAGCTCTAGAAAAAGAGATGGCGGAGAAGAAAGCCGAAGCAGAAAGATTGAAGAATGAGAAGATTGAAAGTGCAAAGAGGGAAGCTGAAAGCTCAAAAAGAGAACTTGAAAGAATAAAGGCTGAGAAAATCGAAATTGCCAAAAAGGAAGCCGAGAAGATGAATGCTGATACGATAGCTGTTCAGAAGAGAGAGGCTTCGCGAAAAGCAGCAGCTGTGATATTGAAAGCTGAAATGGTTGAAGCCAAAAAGAAGAAAGCAGAATTGGAGGAGATTGTCTCTCAGTCTAAAGAATCAACACTCGTTAATAGGAGATTGGAAGAAACAAGTCTTAAAGGACCAAATAGTTTGATAAATCATGCAAATGAGAAACTGAAAGTGTTGCAAATCGAGAAACCTGTTGTTGATGAAGATATGGATATTGTTATGGAAGATGCTCATGTGCAGGATGAACAGCCAGGTCAAATTGATATCGAGCGTGAAAACGAATTGGCAATTGGGTCAGACAAACCAGCTACTGTTGATATAGATGATCTCTCATCTTCAGCTGCCGAATCCTCTGATTCTGAAGATGACCACGATGATAACGATTCCGTTTCGCTGGGATCTGAAGATGAAAAAATTCAGTCTGTCAAATCCAAACGTCCACGAGTGGTTAATATCCCAATCACCCAAATCCAAAAACTGACGCAAAAGGATCCAAAACTATCGAATTCTAAGGAGGCAAAACTGATGAATATGTCTCCTATAAAGGAGTCAGTGGTCAAGCCTTTCAGTTCCCAAAAGCTTGAAGAAAAGAGGAAGTTAACCCAAAGTCAATCAACTCCGCATTTACAAAGAAAACCAACCCTTTCTCAAAGCCAATCAACACCACACTTACAGAGGAAACCAACGTTGATATCTTTATCTGAATTAGCTAAGCGTGGTCTACCAGATGTAAGAGATGCAAATCCAAATGCTAAGATAACCAAGCCAGAATTGACCAAAGAAACCTCGAGTGATAGTGATAGCTTTGATGCTGATTCTGATTCATCCACTGATAGCGATTCTGATTCTTCAGATGATTCCGATGCTGGTTCCGGTGAGAATAAATTCCTTGATTCCAAAGTTGCACAATCGCTAATTGGGGGTAAATCAAAGAAACTTGGTCGTCGTAAAAGTGGATTTGCTGATTTGATGAGGGATGTAAAGAAAAAATAAGTGTATAAGTATTAAACAATGTCATAACAACATAGAAAAAAGATTATAGTACTGTAAAAACATTTTATCATCGTGCCACATTCTATTGAGCAAAATATATACTAAAGACACAATACCAAACCCTCACCTTGAACAAAAATACCAGATAACCTTATTTTTTAGCTAACGTTGCTGCTGGCCCTCAACAAAAGTCATTGCATCATCACGATCAATCTCAGAAACTGTTGACACTTTATTATTGAACATAACTCCATAAAATTTGTTGGCCACTTGTAACATTTCAGGTCTAAATGTTGTACAGATAAATTGAGCCTTTTTTGATAATTCTTCTATCAAAGAGGCAACAGCAGTTCTATATTGCGCATCAAGATTAGCATCAATTTCGTCGAATAAATAGAAAGGTGCTGGATCACATTTTTGGATAGCTAAAATTAAAGCTATAGCACATAACGATTTTTGCCCTCCAGACAACTGTTCAATTCTTTGCTGCTCATCTTCTTTTGAATTGAATGAAACCTGAACAGAAACACCAATGTAATTCGCAATACTTGATTGAACATCATCTTCCATCAATTCATCATCATCAGCATCCTTTGATTCACGTCTTTGCATAACCAAATGACCAACACCAGCTGGTACTAATCTCTCAAATATTTCAGTAAAACTTTGGGAAAGTTGCTTGAAATTCTTAGTTATGGCATCATCTTTTTGCTGTTCAAGCTTATTGATAAGATCTTCGATAGATTCTCTAGATGTTTCCAATTCTTCACGACGCTCATCTAAATTGTCTCTCTGTTTTGTAAAGTTGATATATTGTTCCAAGGCCTTCTTGTTCACATGACTGTACTTTCCTAATTCTTTATTCGTTTTATTCAATTTCTTCAATAGATCATCAGAATTCATATCATTTGATGATGTAAATGCTTCTTCTGGTAAAACACCTAATTCTCTGATTTTCTTTTGTATTTCGTCTCTTCTGGTAATCAATATCGATTTTTTAGACAAATTTTTCTCCGAAGTTTTTTGAAAGTTCTCTAATTTTCTCATGATTTTAACTTGTTGATCATTAGCCTTCTTTAACAAATTTTCATGGTCAGTTATTTCTTTGTAGATTCTATCAAATTCATCTGTAGCATGTTGAGCCTTTGATTGAGCAGTATCAAGTTGAATTTCAAGTTTTTCAATAGATTTTTGAACCTGTTTAATTTCATTTTCAAGAAGTGTAATACTTTTGGACCCCCCATCAATCAATTGAGAACGTTGAGGATAATATTTGTCGTTCAATTCAGATTGTAATTGAGAGATTTCCGTTTCAAGCTCTGACAATTTTGTAACAATATTATCCAATTTAGCTTCTAATGCAATTACACTCGAATTTATGCTTGCTAGTTCCTCTAGTTCAGTATTAGTTAATGCTTGATTAAAATCAGTGGTTTTCTCTAATTGATGTTGTGTGATCTGTGATTCTAAACTTTGCTTTGAAGTTCTCAAAGCTTCTAAAGCAGCAGAAATTGAATTTAAGTCTTCATCATAATTATACTTCTTACTCTTCAAACCTGATAATTTCACAATAGCAGGTTCTCTTGAAGAAATTTTTATTTCCAATTCTCGATTTTTGGATTGCAAAATATTGCCTGCTTTAGTAATCTCTTGATCCTTAATTGATATTTGTTCTTTGAGTTCTTGTAATTTTAAGATTGATTTCTCCAATTCAGTTTTTTTACGTTTTTGGATCTTCAATGCATCAATTCTTGATTTTTTATTATCTCTAAAACCACCAGTCAATACACCTTTCTTATCAGCTCTATCACCATCCAACGTAATCGCACTAAGTTTATAATCACGGGCCAATTCAGCACCACGTTCTAACGAGATAGAAACGATAGTCTTTCCAAAGACTTGTTTGATAGCAGGAGTGAAAATCTCATCATATTTCAATTTTCTTATCAATGGAACAGCATCGTTTGTGTCTGGATATGAAACATCTTGTGGTTGCAATCTGTTCAATGGCATGAAAGTGACTCTTCCAGATCTTTCTCTGATCAATTCATCCATGATAATCGATGCAGTTTTATCACTATCAACAACTATATGGAATAAGGAGTTACCAGCAATAACCTCAACCGCAGTCTTGTACTTATCATTAACATTGAAAAGTTCACCTAATTGACCATGAACACCTTGTAAGTTTAATCTTTGAGCAATCCTTTTAACTGCTTCAATACCTGAACTTTGAGCTCTATCCATTGTTTGATATACTGTTTGTTGAGCGTTTCTGAGTTCATTATTAGTTGAATCACAAATAGTATTCTCACGAACTTCTTCACGCCATAAATTTTTCCTTTGATCAACTAAATCACTATACCCGATTTTCAAATCTGAAACTTCACTCTGTAAAGCCGTAAGCGTCTTATTAAATTCAGATCCATTGATTGAATCTTCTAAAGTTCTGATTTCCTCTTTCAATTGCAAGAGTTCACCGGAAACAGTTGAATGATCTGCTGCAACTTTTTCAAGTTGGCTCAGTTTGATTGAAACTTGCTTACTCAACTCTGGAATTTGTTTATCTAACCAATAATCTCTTTCATTTTTGTTCTGGAATTTTGAGAACCTGCTTTGCTTAGAGTATAAAGCTCTTTGACGTGAAGTTAATTTATTCAATTCATCTCTTATTGTTTTTTCATCCTCCTGTAAAGATTCAATCTGTGGTTGTAACTGTGTAATTTTAGCTTCTTTCTTTTTGATAGCTTTATTGAAGGAACTCAAGTTTTTCTCGTTATCAACTGTCTGAGATTTGATTGACTCTGTATTGGAGATTAATTCACTTAATTTAATTTTTTCAGACGAAACTTTTTTAAAGAATTCATTGACATCATTATCAGCTTGTTCTTTATCAATATTCAATACGTTTTTGGAAGAGTTCAACTCATCAACTAAGTCACTCAATTGTTGAATACTCTTTTCTCTTTTCTCTAATTCGTGTAAATCATGATTTGAAAGTTCCAAAAGATCCAGATATGCCATATCAATAGTTTCGATTTCATTATTCAATTCATTTAGTTCTCTATCAAATAAAATGAACTCGAATATTTTTTTATTTTTCTCCAAACTTTGGTAATTTTTCAATTCATCTTTTTCAACTTGCAAGTCTTGTAATCTTTCTTCTATTATAGCTAATGTCTCATCAATTCTCAATCTTTTGTTATTAGAATTGGTCATTTCCTTTATAGATTCTTTCAACTTCATTTCAAAAACTTTAGCTCCTGATACTTCTTTGAGCAATTGTAATCTTTCAGCATCTTTCGAATTTGTCAATGCCGTGATTCTTCCTTGTGGGACAATATAATAAGGATTAGATCTTGAAAAACCAGCACTTTCCAACAAGTTCATTATATCTGATCTAGTAGCTGACTTTGCGTCTAACGAGTAATCATCCTTCTTCAAACCAATTGTTCTTCTGATGACGATTTCATCCTTGGATATCGGGAATCTTCTATCTGTATTATCGAATATAATCTCAACATAGGCAGACATCACGGTACCGGAACCTTCGTGGATCAAACTTTGTCTTTCTTCTCTAGTCATATGGGTATAAGCATCTGATAACACAAACCTGATTGCAGCGAAGAAATTGGATTTTCCTGAACCATTTCTACCAACAACAACATTGAAATTAGGAGACAATAAATCAATAACAGTTGTATTTTTATAGGTTTTAAAACCTTGTATAACGATCTATAGTGTTAGCACATGACAAATAAGTGGATAAAACTCGAATCTGACGCCTGGGAAAAAGAAGACCAACATACTTTCTTGATGTGCATCTTTAGATAAAGCTGAAAGATCTCTCAACTTGTTCTAAGCTTGTAAATTGTTGCTGAAATCAGAAATCAGTGTTGAGCCGAAGCTTTTTTACAACCAGCAAACGCGTAAATAATTAATCGTAAATAAAAATAACACGACCGAGACCCGTTCTTAAAGTAACGCGGGTGTTAAGAAACACAGCAGTAAATTAGAGAATGGGTGATAAGGAATTTATTTTTATTTATTTTTCATCAATTTTTCAATCATTTATTCGATTTTTGAAGCACAACTTTAACACAATTAGCATACAATCAGCAAGAAAACTGAAACAAGATATAGGCAAATACAGAAATGGGGCTGGAACCACCTTTTAAGAACAACAGATTGCCCTATTTTGTGATCGTACAAGATCAATCCACCATCTCACCCTCAATAACGCAAACTGGAACAAACTTATTAGCAGGATCAATCAATTCAACATCAACAAACACAGGAAACTCAGAGAATGTATCTTCAATAAGAAAATTTGGCGGTGTGGGTCTGTCAGATTCCGTGGAGAAACAGCTCAGCAATTCCAATGCGTTATTGAATGGTGCTACTAATATATATCCAGAAATCCACTACAACTTCAAAGGCGATGGTGAAGAATATGACAGGAGTCAAAAGATCACGTCTGATTTGAAAGAAGACGATAACCTAATCTTGGTTGATTTTGATAAAACAGGCTCGAAGATATCAAAGATTCATAGTCTATCACCAAACTGGCAAATTACTGACGTTGAGATAGATAATGCCAATGATAGAGAAGATACATCGATAGACAATATGGATCAAAGCAAGAACTTGACAAAGACGAAAAATATATTAATTAAAGGTACACATTCTGAGCTATATGTGAGTGATGACCTAGATTTAAAGCCTAGTGATAACTTAAATCATATAAGAAACTTGATTGAATTATTCAGATTGAGAAATCACCAAATTCAAAAAATAATTAATTTACATAAAATGGAAGTTGAAGATTATTTCTTATTGTAAGCAATTCCTTTAAACCATTGAAATTTGTAAACCCCTAAATAAAATATTAAAATGAAAAAAGAAAACAACAAATACTCAAACATCATTAATATTAACAGGCATTTCATCAATTTGAATACTATAATATTGTTCAATATCATGTAAGATTTGAATATCTTTATTAGTAACAAAATTAATAGCAACCCCCTTTCTACCAAATCTTCCAGATCTACCAATTCTATGGATGTAGTTTTCTCTGTCATTTGGTAAATCGTAATTGATAACAAGAGAAACCTGTTGGACGTCAATACCTCTAGCCCAAACATCAGTAGATATCAATACTCTTGAGTTTCCTAATCTGAAATCATTCATAATTGAATCTCTTTCATCTTGTTTCATATCCCCATGCATCGAAACAACTGTGAAGTTTGATTGCTTCATTTTATCTGCTAACCAATTCACTTTAACTTTGGTATTACAGAATATAACAGCTTGCGTTATAGTTAATGAATCGTATAAGTCACATAATGTATCAAATTTCCACTCTTCCTTTTCAACTTGTATGAAATATTGTTTGATCCCTTCAAGAGTAATTTCATCTCTTTTAACTAAGATTCGGACTGGATCAGTCATAAATTTATTTGTCATTTCCAAAACATCTTTTGGTAAAGTTGCACTTACAACAACAACTTGAGTTCCAGGAGGTAAATGTCTATAAACATCGTATATCTGTTCTTGGAAACCTTTGGATAACAATTCATCTGCCTCATCCAAAATCAACATTTTGATATGTCTTGGGTTTAAGTTTCTTCTTTTTATCATATCTGACACTCTACCAGGAGTACCACTAACAATATGTTGACCTTTTGATAACTTCTTGATATCTTCACCGACACTGGTACCACCAATGCACGCATGGCACTGAACATTCATATAATCACCTAGCGCCTTGACAACATTTTGGATTTGTATAGCTAATTCTCTTGTGGGAGATAACACCAAAGCTTGCGTCTCACGGTTTTTGGTATCACAAACTTCTAGCATCCCAATGGTGAAGGTGGCTGTTTTTCCTGTCCCTGATTGTGCCTGTGCAATGGTATCTCTACCACTAATAATCTGCATGATGGCTCTTGATTGAATTGATGATGGGGTTTCAAAGCCGTATCCATATATACCTTTTAGTAAATCTTCTTTCAACTCCATCTCCTCAAAGGTTGGAATGACCTTCACATTTTTGGATATAGTAAATTCTAATTCTTCATCTAAATCTCTATCAAAATCGCCCATTTTTCCCGTTCTTTTTGTTTTTGTTTTTGCTGCTTTTCCAATTCAGTTTTTGCTTTAAATTTATTTATGATTTTTCAAAAAAAATATAATTTTTTCTATTAATTCCAGTGCGGCTCAAAATCGGGATCTGGTTATCTTTTACACACCTTTTTATTGAAGTATTTCAGTTTACGACTCCAGAAAGCCAGAAATGAACATAATTACAATTGAGGATCAGAATGAGGTGTTCCGTTATAATATATAGTGTACATTGCTTTCCAAATTATATCCAAGATTATAAGTGATGAAATGCTTAAAGAAGCTTGTAAAAATTTACGGTTTGATGCCCTGTGTATTTACAGCGAAATCATTTTATATACGAAGGATCCTGATTTCCTTCATGATAATTCATAAATGTAAAACGAAGAGAAAAATTACCTGGTCTGATCAAAATTTAATCCAGGCTGAAACGATGGGAGAATCCAAGAGCCCGATTGTGATACTAGTAGGAGGAGGTCACTCTGCTGGAAAAGTGAGTGAAATCTGGTATATATTATTGACATTGAGCATAAACTAACAATAGAACTTAACATGTTCATTAATTTCTCAAAAATTATCAATGAATTTGAAGAATTGTAAATTATTCATAAAAACAATTGATATGAAGTCATACCTGGATCCCTCTAAAACTCCGAGAAAGGGGAAAATCTTGGTTCCTTCAAGATTTGATTTTGAAAGATTGAAAGATGATATCAAAGAATTCTCACTTGAAAGTAATGAAAGACCAGATATAATACTAATTCATGGATTATATGCATTATATGATAAAGAATTGAGACACATGTCATCGATGAAGATCTTCCTTAATAGTGATCCTGATACAAGATTGACAAGATGGATAACAAAAGATGTGGTTAACGGATCAGAAAGACTTGAAGATGTATTGAACAATTACTTGAATCAAGCAAGACCAGAGATGAATGAATATATAAGTCCTACAAAACAGTTTGCTGATGTGATTTTGCCTCGTGGATGTGAAGAAAGCGGTGTGAATTTGATCGTTGATGGGATAACTCCGTTGTTGGATAAAAAAAGCAGTGTGGATGAGTATCAATTGAGACCTACAGAGAGTCCACCTCCTAGTGGGTTACTGGCTGGTAGTAGAGTTGCCGGTTTTGATAAAGTGGATTTGTTTGGGAGGTTTGATAACCAGAAAGGAGGATTTTATGAGTTGAATTGACAGATTAATGAAGTATCTTTCTAGTTATTGCTGCTAAATGTAGACGTCAGTATCATTGAAAGCTTCCATGGTTAGATTTTGAACGAATATGTTAATTGAGTGATCTAAATCAAAAAAGATATTTACTGAGCATCATAGTAGTTTCCAAATATCAAGTTGAGCTTTCATTGCATTGATTTTGTGAGTTATTCATGACATTGTCTCACTGAAAAAATGTATGCTTTATAAGGTGTTTCCAATATTCACTCACAAACAGCTGGTATAATATATATAACTGCAGTTTTAACATATATAAATCCATTACACTGTACAGAGGATTTTTACATACTGAATTGACTCTTGAGTTAATTGAATATCGATACCTATGGACCAATTTAAGCTTAAATTGTAGGATGCGCGTACTTAAAGGTACCAATCGTGAATCATGATAAGGTTAAACCGACATCTGGCTTAAAGCCCAACTCAGGAAACCACTAAAAACTAGCTGGCGCTAACAGTAATCTGTAACTTATAAGAGGTGATAAGTGTATAAAGTCAGCGAAGTAGACTGCATCCAATGGCCAATGGCGTCGGATGCCCATCCATGATCATTTACCATTTTGAACCTGCAGATCTGCGAAATTTCAGCTGGACGTACAGTAAAATTGGGTACCTATTCACAATTTAGTACCAACTATAAATTACGATGGATTTCTTCCTCCTTTGATTTCTTTTCTGCTTTACAAATTGATTCAATTTATAAATTACACAACACACAAAATGGACGCTCAATCATTATTACAACAGGGTAAAGATGCCTTGAACAACAAGGACTACCAACAAGCTATCACCAAATTCATGCAATCCCAAAAGTCCAACCCAGACTCACAAACTGAACAAGAAATCTCAAGTCACATCTCTCAATTGACTGATTCATTACACGATGAACACAATTCAAACTCAGATGGCTCCACTGACAAATCAGTTCAATCGGATGTTGTTTCCACCTTCTTGAACTCAAGCGGAGGTAACTTGGGTAAATTATCTGCTCTTTCATCATTATTCGGTAACTCAAATGATGGCAGTGGTTTAACTAAGATCTTAGGTGCTGTTGGCGGTGGTAACTTCAATGTTTCTCAATTATCCAGCTTGGTTAATTCTAATGCCAGCTCAGGCTCAGGTTCAGGAGCTGGTGGATTTGATGTTTCCAAAATCGCCTCTGTCATCTCTAACTACTCTGGTAACTCAAACAGTTCCAGTTCTAACAACAACAATTCCAACTCTGGTTCAAGTGGTTTAGCTGGTTACGCTGCCCAAGCTGAAAGCTTATACAACCAATACGAAGGTAACAATGGTGGTAACAACAATGGTAACTCTTCATCTGGTTCAGGTTTAGGTAGTTTAGTCAGTGGTTTCTTACACAAAAACAATAACTAAGGAAATATGTTACGCGTTAAATTGTCTTTTCTCTTCATGTATATCCATTAATGTATCACCTTTCAAGGTTCACAGCTAAATCTAGCGACAATCTCTTGTCTTTAAAGTATTTTCTACTTACAGATCAGCTGGTCAATTGATCTCTCGCTTGTAATATATATGGATCTATCAATTGGTTGTGCGCATTTTATAATTATTTTTTGGTCGATGACGTTCTTCGGCGGCCCCGTTAAACCAGCGGCTCGAACAGTTTAAAACGACGTATTAATCAAATCAAACTTTTGCTGATTGTAGTACTATAGTCGAGACGGCGTAGCAGCATTGAGATTAAATATACACCGTTGCACACACAAGTAGACACTAGAAAGGAATGGGGTATTTTTTTTTTTTGGACTTAAAACATTTATTAAAATAAAATTTAAATGTCGTAGGCTCTCTGGAGGTTAAAGTCTTCAAAAGACGACTATTTAACTAACATAATTTTTTTTTTTACGATCATATGAAGTGTAATTAAAGATGAAGATACGAGAGACTACCAGAATCACTCAAAGAAGAAAAATAACGAAAAAACTTTAAAAACTCATAAGTTTTGGCACCAATTTTGATGAATAATTCCAGCACCAGATACTCAGTTGTAATTTAACTGAATATTTCTCATTTGAAGCTTGTATGTGGATCAATTAGTCGATCCATACCAAGTACGATTACTATTACCAGATAATCCTCTATACCCTGATTCCACAGGATATTGAGCAATGATATACCAAGAATGTAATAAACCTGTAATAAATCCTAATAAACATAGACAGATACTGATAAGAAGATCTGCTGAACAGAATCCTCTTTTGATAATCACAGGAATTGGAGGAATAAAGAACCCAATAATATCTAAAAACAGTTCACAGAAAAGAAATCGACAAAACAAACAGGCCAAAGGTACGGATATATCGGAGGTCCCTTGGCCCAGTTGGTTAAGGCGCGGTGCTAATAACGCCGAGATCAGCAGTTCGATCCTGCTAGGGACCATTAAATTTTCCCAGCGCAAGTGGTTTAGCGGTAAAATTCGAAGTTGCCATCTTCGAGCCCCCGGTTCGACTCCGGGCTTGCGCATATTTTTTTGCTCTGTCTTTCATTTACGTGCGGCTCAATAGTGCTTATAAGTTATATACTTTTTTGCAAGTTGGGCCCTTGCTTATCTACGATATTCGCTGAAAGAAGATTTGTATAGCATATATTGATTAACTTCCTCTATAAAATTTACTCTCAACGAATGGCATTTTTGTAACAACTGCTTCCCAAACTTTCCCTCTGACACCATAACCTAATTTAGTTCCACTCTTCTTAAATCCTGGAGCAACATATCCCATTGCGATATTTTTACCTAATGTTGGGGAGGAACAACCTGAAGTTATATGACCTATTTCCACTGATGGATTTTTGGAAGTATCATATATAGGGGCACCTGTTCTTGGTGCTGGACCAGCACCTGAAACTAATCCAACTCTTGAGCTCAAAGATTTCTTATTAGCTAAATGTTGTAATATTTTACTTGAACCATTGAAATTAGCATCAGATTGACGAGATTTAGGAATCAACCATGATAAACTTGCTTCCACTGGAGATATTGATTCTGTTAATTCATTACCGTATAAACACATTCCAGCTTCTAATCTCAATGAATCTCTTGCAGCCAAACCAATTAATCTAACTTCTTCAAGTTTTAATAAATCATTAGTGAAACTGATGGCTGTTTCATTATCTGGTATAGAAATCTCAAATCCATCTTCTCCTGTATAACCTGATCTGGCAATATGAATTGGTGAGTTTTCGTATTTATCAAGAGTTGTTATTATTGAATTACCAAAAGTTAACTTTGATAAATCAGTTTTAGTGAAAGACTGTAAAGTATTTGCAGCCTCAGGACCTTGTATAGCTAATAATGTGTTATGATATGAATTATGAGTGAAATCACCATCTTTATATGATTTTTTTTCATCATTGATGAATTTTGTATCCTTATCGATACAACCTGCATTTGTAACCATATAAAAGTCATCTTCACCATGTTTAGTGATGATACAATCATCGATAACACCACCTTCATTGTTGAGTAATACAGAAAGTGTAGAACTGTGTATAGGTAAATTTTTCAAATCTGAAGGAGTGATTTTCTGCAAAAAATCAGTTGCACCTTTACCGGTGAATTTATGTTGCAACATGTGGGAAACATCGAACAAACCAGTATGATTTCTGACCCAATGGTGAGACTCTATGTGCGATTGATCTTTGTATAAGATTGGCATGTCAAAATTGGCGTATGGTACCATTTTGGCACCATTTCGAATATGAACATCGTATAAAGGAGTTTTTTTGAGTGTTGCTGCTGATGCAGATGAGTGGTATCTCAAGCAAGGTTTAGTCACGGTTCTAAGATTGACAGTTTTCAACATCTTCTTTGCTGAATCAAACAGACAGATTTATGTAGTAATAGATTGAATACCTGCAAGTTCAGTAAATTTTGTGGGAATTGGAAAACAGGATGTTTATATATGTGAAAGGTCAAAACTTGCCCTGTCGCAGCTGACTCCTACACTTTGACTCCCTTCAACCGATAACAGAGATGGAGTCACGCCAGAGTCTAGTTTTTGGCGGATATTGAAATCCGATTTTGAAGGTTACAATTAAAGTGTTTGAATGGACGGAAGGTTTTTGTGTAAACGTAACAATACTCCACTTTAAATTAAATGACGAGAATAAACAGACAATCTTGGATTCATATAACTAGAAACATCCTATTCATTGAGAAAAAATCCGGCCAGTTTCTAAAAGTAGTTTTTCCCTTTTTTTTTT
>JAJMGN010000338.1:0-25940 GCA_030575015.1 Cephaloascus albidus
ATTGTGTTGTCTGAGATTTCCATATGACAACGGACTAGAGGTGTTTTCCTCCAATATCAGATCATTTTCGCTATCGGTTTCATCATAATCATTGACGATTGGTGTTAACGTGTTTTCAGAAATCGATGAAGTTTTGGTTTCATCTGATAAGTAAAAGTTTGATTCGCTTGAAGTATCAGCTCTGTTTAATGTGGGTTGACATTTATTCGAAGAATCATTGGCTTCATTACAAGAAGAGTCTTTATTTTGTGAAAGCTTGAGAATTTTGTGGAACTTCTCTTCTGAATTCTTAATTTCAAAACCAGTTTCTGATTGATTATTTAATTCAGTCATTGTTTCTGAAATAGATATTGTATAAGCAATATAGGACAGGTATGTAAATTAATTAATAAAATACTCAACTAGTATTGGAACTTTATAAATGATATTCGACAATAAATTTGAAATTAGTCTTAACTTAGAGGCGAGGTAGTATGAAGTATTGAATAGAATCTATCGAAAAGAAAATAACAGGAATAAAGAATTATATTCTTCTCTATTTATACATTTCCTTACTTGTATTTGTGGTTTGAAAGAAATTGACACAAAGTAAACCCAAGACAATTTGTTCAGTTTGTCGTGGTTTCTGTTTAGATGTGGAAATGGCTGCAAATTATTTTGACAATCGCCGCGCGGCGTGGCGTTGCAAATATAAATTAGATTTGTGGATTAATTTAAAGATAATTTTAATAATATTATAATTGATATATGTGACTTGAAGTTAATTGTAAGCTATAGATGCAGCTATTAGATGCTTATATTGTCACATATAAATAATTATTATTTATTACTGCATAGGTCAGCTTGTTATATATTTTTATATATTATGACCCCGACATATAATCTTGAGCTAGTACCAGCTGCCGATTCCCGATTCATGAACTTTTTTACTATATTGGGCATGGCACTCATGACTAGTTATAGATCCTTTATTAGTGCTATAGCTGTTGCAAAAGCTGTGTTTATTACTTTGATCGTTTATACAGTAGTGTTAAAAGCGAACTATTTATATTATAGAAAAGGCCGATGAAATGACTAATTAATGGAATTTTGGATATATATTGAACGCCAAATTGGCACTATTATAGGTTTAGCAAATGACTTCCTTGATCAATGAACAAATTTAGAATTTACTAGAGAGCATGACCATCAATGAGCAAATCTGAAATCCAAACGTTTGTTTCCCTCATCAGTTGTATTTTGCAAATAGTCATGTCTCTCCTCCAAGCTCATCTTTGACCATATTTTTTCTCTTTCGCTATTCCTATAAAGATAATAACCTTTAGTGAATAACAAAATAGGAACAATCAAAACTGAAAAGTAAAATAATTGAGTATTACCTCTGTGGTAAAGAGGTTTATCATCATCTCTATATATATTTGAACCAATGATGGCATCAACTTGAACAAAAATATTATACAACGCAGCAGAAATAGTTCTTGTCCTGATAGTATTTGAATTTCTGGAGACCCAAGAGACACATATGGCATGTATGTAAGGATTAGATAATATTAAAGTGGCCACTATCCAGGTACCCCATGGACTCATCATGCTTCCTGACCACCAACTTAAGATCGCAACTAAGGGGATTGTCCATAATGGTTGAAGCAAACATACTAGCGATCTTTCATTGATGTATTCACTTAGCCAAGTAATACCTAATAAATTAATGATGTGGAATATGTTGAATGGGATGGTTAATAAGTTCGTGTTGAAAGTATTGAATCCCAACTGTTTCAAGTTTATGGTGAGGTATTTATCAACGGCCCCAGTTGGAACATAGACGAATAAACCGATGATATAAACAGGCCACAAATCATAATCACTAAGTGATTTCCATAACAAAGTAGGAGTTATAGCTTCTCTATTATTCATATCACCTTTAGAAGGGTCATCTCTCAAGACTCTATTGACAACAATTTGCTCTTCGCGGAAGGTAAACCAGCCCTTAGGGTAAAACCAAGACTTCGTGTCAACTGCAGATGGAGCCATAAGAAAAGCAGATAGAACTCCAATACCCAAGGTGAACAAGCCTTCAATTAAGAATAACCATTGCCAGCCAGCCCAACCACTGATTCCTCTCATTCGTAAAAGAACATAAGCTAATAGTGAAGTAATTATTCTTGTGATTGATAAAGTTGTCCAGAACCAGGATAATCTAATTGGTAATTCTTTTGATGTGTAGAAATACGACAACCACAATACCAAATCTGGGATGAAGCCACCTTCAAATAATCCTAGAAGTGCACGAGTGGCATAGAATGATTTCTTACCTAACAATGTGCATTGTGCCATCGCTACGATGGACCATAATATCATTTGCATTGGAACCCATCTATCGGGGCCTATTTTCTTGGAGATCAATTGAGATGGCAACTCAGCACATAAAAATGAAGTGAGAAATATAGTATTACCATAATTATATTCGTTATTGGACAAGTTCAAGTCACCCAATAAGTTATCTGAAACAGCTTGGGTCAAGTTACCTCTATCAATTTGCAAAGCACAGAACATGACACAGGCAAGTAGTGCGACCCTAAGGTCCAATTTCGAAACCAATTTTTTCTCTTCTTGCTTTGACCATGTTAAATTTGGATCAAATTCATTACGGCATTCATATTTTGAGGTTTCATATACTTTTGCATAGTAGTCTGCGACGATTGGGTCGAGGAAAGGATTGGATTCATCACTAATGATGTCTAATGATGAGCTTGAGCCAACTCTTATTTCAAAATCTTCTTTTAAGCCATAATCAGTGTATAAGTTTGTTGGTGCTTTGCCATCTTCCGAATCATCTCCAAGTTGATTAATAGCGATTGTGCTTTGATACTGAGAATTAGATGATGAACTTGAGTATAATCTATGTCTTGGATCAGTTGTGTCGTCGTCCTGTTGATACAACGGGTTGCTCATTGCTGTTCTGTGTCTATTATATACTATTTCAGCTGCTTAGTTCGTGATGATAACAAACATTGGAATAATGTGGATAAATTGGTAATTATATATATCAAAAACCTCGAAACTGAACAGCAAACCTTAGGTTAAAGACCACAATACCTGATTCCCCTTCAACTTGAACTAAGTCAAGAATCTGTCTGTTGATCCGCAGTTGGAATTCTCCCATATACGTGTCTTGAATAACTGAATCCAATACAGCATGATTCATTGTGGCTTGTTTTAACTGTGGAAGTATTGATAAGGTGACCAAAATTTGTGGCAGAACCGATCACTTCACGTGCGCGGGTGCAAACTTGACTGAGATTTTAAAAAATCTGATTTCGATGTTTAAGCCATCGATCATATCACAAGTTACAACTAGGCGGATCCATGAATCTGGGAAGCGGTAGCTTGTAAGAAGTTCTCATGGATATTCTGTTTATAGAAATACAATCGACGATAAGCTGTTTATATTATCAGAATGACTAAATTTTGATATTTCCCTCGTTGAGATCATATATTATTAACTTACTCCAAATAATCCTCAGACTCCAGAGTTTGCTGTATATATCAAATTTTGAACACAAAAATAACTCCGAGAGTCGACTCCAAAGATTTAAGACAAATGAACTTACCTTTCTAAGACTTTTGGCTGCTTTGTCTTTTTGTAGAGATAAAGATAATTTTTTTGTGGCTGCAAAATGAAAATGGAAACCGTGTTTCACACTACGAGTGATTAGGTAAACAATTACATCATCAAGATTGACAAAAATCGGTAAATACACACAAGCCCATCGATTACATAACAAATGACATAATCTTGATATTTTTCAAAATTTAAATTTTTTTTACAAAAATTTGTTCTTTATAGGAATAAATCAATGTTAAATAAAACTCAAATCACAACTCAACAATCAGCAAAACAAGATGAGTGATCTTTTAGATATCTTGAATAAGAATCCAGAGGATATATTCACAGCCAACATCAAGTCCAGTGATGTGTTGAAGATAGTCAAAGGTTTTTTTGATCCTATAGCATCAAAGAATTCTGTATTGGAAGAAATTTATATTGATGGGTTAGATGCCTCACAAGTTTGGGGTCAGGCTAAATTAGTCCTTGATGGGGTTAATGAGAATGTGTTGTTTGAACAATTACCTGAATTGAAAAGTCAGCTTTTAGAAGCTTCTGAAAGTGGATCTGAAGAGGCAAGTGAAAACTCAGAAAATGAATTTGAATCTGGAGAAGAGTTTGAAAATCAAAGTGGAGTTGAAGATGATGAGGGGGAAGAAACAGGTTCAGAGGAAGAATTTCAAGGTCTTGATGAAGTTGACGAAGCACAACTAGGATCCGATGGTGAATTACTATCTGGAAACGAACAAGAAGACAACGACGATGACCAAGAAGAAGAAGAATCTACACCACAATTTGAAGAATCCACATCCAAACCAGAAAAAGATGCCTTTGGTTTGAATGATGAGTTTTTCGATATTGATGAATTCAACAGACAAACTTTGGCTGCTGAAAATGGTGAAGATCCATTTGATAATGATGACGATGAAAATATAAACTTATTTGATGATTTAGATAGTGAAGATGATGATGAAGAAGAAATGCCACAATATAATGATTTCTTCAAAGCTCCGTCTGAAGCAAAACCAGTTGTTGAAACCAAACCCCAACCCAAATCCAAAAAATCTAAGAAACAACAAAGGGAAGAAGAAGAAGAGGAGGAAAATTTCGGTGAAGAAGAATTCAATCGTGCTATAGGGTCAACTATGCTTGATTTATTCGCTGATGAAGAAATTAAAACCAAACCTGAAAACTTATCAACTTTTGAAAAACAACAAAAGAAGATGGCTGAAGAAATTGCTAAATTAGAACAAGAATCAATCGCTGAAAAAAAATGGTCAATGAAAGGTGAAACTAAAGCTAAAGACAGACCATTTGATTCACTATTAGATGAAGAATTGGAATTTGAAAGAACTTCCAAACCTGTTCCTGTTATCACTAAAGAGGTTACTGAGTCATTAGAGGAAATAATCAGAAGAAGAATCAAAGATGAAGAATTTGATGAGTTGAAGAGAAGAGTTGTGAGCGATGCCACTAAATTTAAATCATCAAGGTTTGAAGTTAGTGAAAGTAAATCCACAAAATCATTAGCAGAATTATACGAAGATGAATTCAATAAAGTTGATGATAATTTAGAGATTAGTGATGCAGTCAAGAAATCTCACGATGAGATAACCAGTTTATTCCAATCATTGAATCATAAATTAGACGCATTATGCTCAGCACATTTCATACCTAAACCAGCACAGAAATCAATAGATATCAAAGTTCAAACCGATACTATAACAATGGAGGACGCACAACCATTAGCTATGTCCACTGAATCAAGTTTGGCACCACAAGAGATATATAAGATACAAACAGGTATAAAAGAAAATGAAATCAGAATGAAATCAGGTATTATCATGTCTAAAGATGAATTAACCAGGGATGATAAACAAAGATTACGTAGAGCTAATAAGAGGAAGAGAACAAAACATACAAATAATCCAGATAATGTTGTTAAGAAGAGTAAGAAGAATGAGGTTATTGATACGTTGTCTAAATCTAATATTACAATTATTGGTAATAAAGGTGAGAAGAGAGATGCTAAGGGTAATTTGAAGAAGGATAAAGTGGTTGCTGGTAGTTCTTCGTTGAAGCTTTGAGACTTTGACACTAGAGTAGACTATTATATTAATGTACATTATAGCATATTGGTATTTCTTTGTAGTTGCAGCTTGCAACTCGTTTCTGGTATTGTGTGGCTTATGGATGCTGATCTATCATTTTAGATCAACCGTTGACTGAAAATAATTTAAAGCTAGGTCTTAATTTGATACTTCCTGAATCATTCATGATACCGTTCAAGTTGCTCTTTGGAACTTAAAGCCATAACCATATCTATCAAATAACGAAACACGTACGATATCTACCTAGCACCTGTATTTAATGATCAATTATATTATATACGTGAGATCATGAAGAATGAGGAATTCTCTGGAGATATTCTGATTATTATTATGACCCATGAGAGCCGGTATTAATTAATTATAATATTTTCAAGTAATTAATCTCTTAAATGTACCAGGGTCCAGCCGATTGAAGTCAGAAAATTTGTTTAGCGGCAGCTTTAATCTTGAACTTTGATTCTTATACCAGATCAGGTAATCAGGGTGCCGGTGTGGCTAATATCGTGATTGCTATTAAAAAAAAGTTGTTTCACATTGGTGATTCTCGCGAGGAACCCTTATTAACTTATTCGATATGGAGAGAGTGGATAAACAACAACTTCATCTCACAAGTTCCGTCAGACCATTCGGCTGAAAACACTGAACAGAACAGCAGAACAGCAGCAGGTGATGAGATCAACTGCTGTGTTCTGTAATTTGAGCTCAACTTGTTGAGATTGACCATCGTTTCTTCCAACTGATCTTAAAGATCGAACTAAATCAAAGTTCGGTTGCACAATTCAACGGTTATGGCGCCAATATGCCACAGTGGTGCTAATATATCAACCAGACCACAATTCACTTTAAATCAGTGAGATTTATATATAAAGAGAGCTGGATCTCTGAGTCTGGTAGCTGTTGAAAATGTACATCCAACAAGCAAAAAAGCGAGCGCTACTACTACACCATGGGAATCCCATTTTTCAACAAGGAGAAAGCTCAACCAGCTGTGCAAGAAGCTCCATTGGCTTCAGATTTGTCTGGATTAGACAGTGATCAAGAAAAGAGAAATTACGATTTACAAAAAGAAGCTGATATAGCAGATGTTCATTCTCTTTCTACAAACACAACTTCAGTGGACTCCACCAATCCTTTCATAGATCCCAAACTCGCTGATTTTTACAGAAACATATACAATCAAAACCAGTATGAATGTCGTCACTTATTTGATCCAGATTTCACATGGACTAAACAGGAAGAGAAAAAATTGGTGTTCAAATTGGAATACAGAGTTGCGTTACTCGCCTGTGTGATGTTCTGTGCTTTACAAGTTGACAGAGGGAATTTAAATCAAGCTGTGTCGGATAACTTGTTGAATGATTTGAAGTTAACCACAGATCAGTACAATTATGGTAATACCATTTTCTTGGTTACATTTTTGTGTGCTGAATTGCCATCTCAGTTGGTTTCCAAGAAGATAGGTCCCGATAGATGGATCCCTGCGCAAATGATTTTATGGTCTATTGTCGCAATGGCTCAAGCTGCTTTATCTGGTAAACAATCTTTTTATGCTACTCGTGCTTTATTGGGACTTTTAGAAGGTGGATTCATTCCAGACATTGTCTTGTGGTTGTCTTATTTCTATACTGCTAAAGAATTATCTGTCAGATTATCTTGGTTCTGGACTACGTTGTCATTAACAACTATCTTCACATCCTTATTAGCATACGGTATCTTACATTTAAGAGGTGTTGACGGCTGGGCTGGATGGAGATGGCTATTCTTGATTGAAGGTTTATTCACTTTCGTTATTGGTGTTGTTTCAGTGTTTCTTATGGTTCCATCAGCAGTTCAAACCAAATCATGGCTTTTCCCCAATGGTTGGTTCACTGATCGTGAAGAGAAAATCATTGTTAACAGAGTCTTGAGAGATGATCCTTCCAAAGGTGATATGAATAATAGACAGCCCATTACGCCTTGGTTATTATGGAAATCAATGTGTGATTATGACTTATGGCCGGTTTATGTCATTGGTATCGTGGCTTATATCCCATCAAATACATTAACTGCATACTTATCATTGACTTTGAAACAAATGGGATTCAGCACTTTCAATACAAATCTTTTAACTATCCCATACAATGTTATCCATATCATTCTCTTGCTTGCTATCACATGGGCTTCTGAAAGATTCAACGAAAGAGCACTCACTTGTTTATTCCAACCTTTATATACTGTCCCGTTATTGGCTGTCTTGAGATGGTGGCCTGGAACTATGGTTAACGCATGGGGTACTTGGGTCGTTGCTACTTTGGTGTTAGGTAATCCATATATTCATGCAATTTGTGTTTCTTGGGTCTCTAAAAATTCCAATACGATCAGAACAAGAACGGTTTCTGCTGCGTTGTATAATATTTTTGTCCAGCTTGGTAATATTGCTGCTAATAACATTTATCGTACTGACGATAAGCCATTATATCATAGAGGTAACACTGATTTGTTTATTTGTGCAGTTATTATGGTCCCCATTTTGTTATTGACTAAGTTTTATTATGTTTACAGAAATAAGACAAGAGAAGCCAAGTGGTCTGTCTTAACAGTTGAGGAACAAGAAGATTATATCCAGAACACCACTGATGAAGGGAACAAACGTTTAGACTTTAGATTTGCTAGTTAGATTCTCGTTTGATTCATGTTTTCATATGGTTTATAAAATAGTATTTTGGTAACTATCTTGTAGTTTTACATCTTTGAAACAGAACTGCTTTTATTCGATAAATATCTTTAGAGAGCTTGTACTTTTTTCAAAGAAAGCCTCAAATTTGACTTGTTGCAAGTCATTAGGTAAAGGTATTTTCAACACATCATCTCTGTAGTTGGGATTCAAGTTCTTCAAGTTAATGGTATGAGTCAGTTCGATGTATTCAAGTTTATAATCCTTTGATTGACTAATTTGCGATGACACCGTTATCATCAACTTGAACTTGTTGGACATTTTTGCAAAAGATACTTCAAAATTAACTCTGGGAAACTTATCCTGTTTGATTTCTTCTATAATTTTTGCCTTAGGTTTCTGCGCCACGGGAGATATTTTCATCTCACTTATTTCTTCAATCAATGGTTTTTTGAAATCTTTTGTATTACCTATGTTCATTAAATTTGGGAGTTCATCATCTTCTAGTTCATCATCAAATTTCCTGGCTTCTAACAAAGATAATGGTTCATTTTTCTCAAATCTTTCAAGTTGTTTCTTCAATTTCGAATCGTTCAACTCATTTATCAATATTTTGGTCTTGGTTAACTCCGATTTAGAAGACATCTTGGGGATCGTATACTCTCTATCCAATTCCAAACCTGAAGCTAGTTCCACACTCTCTAAGCACCATTCGATCAATATCATTCTTAGATCTTTATTTTCTAGTATCCATCTCATCGATTTTGTATTTATACAACAATCATATACAATTGACTGATTACCTTTCTTATCCTTATCATTTTTTTCAATGGAGAGAATAATGGGGATTTCCCACTCGTTATTCATTATCAAGGGGAACACCATCTCTGCTCTGAATTCTATTTCTGGAGCTGGCACTTGGTCCTCACTGCATATATTTATGAATAATTTAGTACCAGCAAGTTTTTCTTCTACTGTGTTCAATAGCTTTGTTTTCACGACGAATCCTGGTTTGGGGTTTAAGGTGACTTCATCACTGGGGGACGATACCGCTGAGATCATTTTGACGTGCTTCCAGTTGTTTTTTGGTTTATTGATCAAGAAACTGATTTGATCGTAAAGTCGTATTATTTTATATAATGAGAAATACTTTTCAGCTTTTATCACCTAATTTCCTAAAACAGACGGTATTTCCATATTAGGAGAATATCATGTACAGTAATGTCAGAATACATAGTTATACATATTATTTCCATTTACAGTAACTTACCAACTTTCCTAATACGGAATCCATCCATAGATCACTTATCAAAATAATATTTGATTTTTTGCTCATTTAATTTATGTGATAGAAGACCAAAACAATTACAAGACAGGTCTGTTATGAACAATTCAAATTTTCCCCAAAGAACACACGAAAAGCTCTTTGATACCAGTTCATTGAGATTATCAATTCAGGCGTAAATCATCATGCTCATAATTTAGAAAGAGAATCACTCAATATTCCAGGGTCCAATTAAATACTATCCACTTGGGCTTCCCTTCATTCCATCATCTAAAGTTTAAACCAACTCATGATATATTGCCAAAGACATCCATTCGATGGAAAAAAAATGCTGTGAGGACAATTATAAATTAATGTGTTTTGATGATTGAATTGACGCCATCAATCTCGAATGAATCAAGCGCCAAAGATATTTCAGTATAGGCATCTATATAATATTTTCTCCCAATCATCCATTAAAATAAATGTATTATGGATACTTAGTGTTTGTGGTATTATCAGGAGTTCAATTTTGTCTCTTGGCGAGTGTCAGTTGATGAAATATTGAGGATTTAAAACATATTTATAATGTGGCATAGAATAATGAATCTTATAAGTTATGAGACAAGGAAATATTCTATGATTCCGTCATGTTTAGTTTGTTCTCTCGATGGAGGGAATGAATATTATTAATCAATTTAGAAGGTGTATATGAAGTTTGAACTTGCTGACCTGTGAGCGCTGAGCAATAATAAATAATACTCATATTTGTGGGTCCTAATGATGATGACTTAGATGATAAAGACTACAATGTATTATCGAAGCTGACTTATTCAACAAGATAGAAACATTTGAAGAGTTCATAAACTACTGCTATACGCCCGTTACGTTTTACCTGATTTGGTTGAAGGTATCTATACGTTGCACAATACAAGACCAGCTTACTTACCGATCTACTCGATATCGGCTCCCGTTTCTGATCTAATCTTTGGTCCAATGCTCCACAGGTTTCAGCTCACTTCTTTTAAATTTCCACGAGTGATTTGAAATATCGAACTAAATACCTGGTTAGCTATACGTGATATACTACATAACGGTTATGGCGCCAATTAGCCACAGTGGTGCAAATATATTAGGATCAATTTGATCAAAAAAAAAGATTAAAGATTAAAGATGTATTTATATATAAAGGATAGATATAATCATGATAGAGATGTATTGTGATTCAGAGGAGCATAGTCAACCATAAATAAGCAAAGCATGGGATTTCCATTTTACAAAAAAACAAAATCAGTTGATGAGGTTAACCCATCACCCGAATTGAGCAATGCGAACTCTCATCAGGAGAAGACTGACGTGCAAAAAGAAGAGGGTATCACAGATGTTCATTCGCTCTCAACCAATTCAACTTTTCCTGATTCTTCCAATCCTTTTATAGATCCCAAATTGGCAGATTTTTATAGAAATATCTATACCGAATCTAAATATGAGTGCCGTCACTTGTTTGATCCAGAGTTCACTTGGACAAAGAAGGAAGAAAGAAAGTTGGTTTTTAAGTTGGAATACAGAGTCGCATTACTTGCATGCGTGATGTTTTGTGCTTTGCAAGTTGATAGAGGGAATTTAAATCAAGCTGTATCTGATAATTTCTTAAATGATTTGAAATTGACTACCAATGAATATAATTACGGGAACACAATCTTTTTGGTTTCATTCTTGTGTGCTGAATTGCCATCTCAATTGGTTTCCAAGAAGATAGGTCCCGACAGATGGATCCCTGCGCAAATGATATTATGGTCTATTGTCGCAATGGCTCAAGCTGCTTTATCTGGTAAACAATCTTTTTATGCTACTCGTGCTTTATTGGGACTTTTAGAAGGTGGATTCATTCCAGACATTGTCTTGTGGTTATCTTATTTCTATACTGCTAAAGAATTATCTGTCAGATTATCTTGGTTCTGGACTACGTTGTCATTAACAACTATCTTCACATCCTTATTAGCATACGGTATCTTACATTTAAGAGGTGTTGACGGCTGGGCTGGATGGAGATGGCTATTCTTGATTGAAGGTTTATTCACTTTCGTTATTGGTGTTATTTCAGTGTTTCTTATGGTTCCATCAGCAGTTCAAACCAAATCATGGCTTTTCCCCAATGGTTGGTTTACTGATCGTGAAGAGAAAATCGTTGTTAACAGAGTCTTGAGAGATGATCCTTCAAAGGGTGATATGCATAATAGACAGCCTATTACACCTTGGTTATTATGGAAATCAATATGTGATTATGATTTGTGGCCGGTTTATATCATAGGATTAATTGCTTATATCCCATCTGGTACATTGACATCATATTTATCTTTAACTTTGAAACATTTAGGATTCAGTACTTTTAATACTAATCTTTTAACTATTCCATACAATGTGATTCATATCATACTTTTGCTTATTATCACTTGGGCTTCTGAACGATTTCAAGAACGGTCATTTGTTTGTTTATTCCAACCACTATACACCATACCTTTATTGGCAGTTTTGAGATGGTGGCCTGGAGCCATGGTTAATCCATGGGGTACCTGGGTTGTCACTACCTTGATCTTAGGTAACCCGTATATTCATGCTATTTGTGTGTCGTGGGTTTCAAGAAACTCAAACACAATTAGAACTAGAACTGTGTCCTCTGCTTTATACAATATATTTTGTCAAGTTGGGAATATCATTTCGAACAATATCTACCGTCAAGATGATAAACCACTATATCATAGAGGTAACACTGATTTGTTCATCTGTGCAGTTATCATGCTCCCCATTTTATTATTGACTAAGTTTTATTATGTTTACAGAAATAAGACAAGAGAAGCTAAATGGTCTGTCTTAACAGCTGAGGAACAAGATGATTATATCAACAACACCACCGATGAGGGAAACAAAAGATTGGATTTCAGATTTGCCCATTAAGTGGTAAGGCTTGATTGATACATTTTTTTTTCGCTCCAGTTCGAATTAAATACAATAAATATAGTTAGAGATATGATATTAGATATTTTGATAATCTTGTATATTTTACATGGCCTATATAATCCATAGTATGTATGTCGAAAAAGTTTGCAGTCTATATTCTTACTTTTTCTCTTTGACACTAAAATGATATTTGCAAATATTATAAGACGGCTAACAGCAGCAAGAGAAATAATAATGCCAAGAAGATATTCAAACGAAAACTACGAGTGAAAGCAGATATCTAACATTTTTAATAAATACAATTATAGCAGCAATTAGTTCTCATTCTTAATTCTTCTCTTCTTACGTTCTTTTCTAGCAATTTCTTGTAAATCATCTTCACTTGGTTCATAAATATGCCATATTGTATAATTTGGCAACCCACCAACTTTGAATCCCATTTTCTTTGCCAATTTACCAAATGCTTCTGTTTCAGCATGGTTTAGGAATGTAAATGCCGGGAAATTGACCCCTTGTCTGAATATTCTTGCTTTTGCTAAGATTGAAACCCCTCCAACACCATCTAAATCAAAGACCTGGTCTGGATTCCCATTCTTATCACGAATATAAGCTAAATGAACTCTCCAGGTTGGGTATTCAGCGTAACCTTCGACAATAACATCATCTTCGTGTAAGTTTTCTGCTAATTTCAAAGCAGCTTCTGATTCAAGCCATGAGTTTAAATCGTAAGCTTGTTCGTTTCCTAAGAATTCAGGTAAAGGTCTCCAAACATTTGGAACCATAACATCGTAATCGTGTTTCATCAAATCTTGGATGACTGAACCAGGACATGTTTCAATATCAACGTCTCTCCAGTATACCCAAGAATGATACGCTTTCAAAGAGTTAGCAGTCAACCAATTTCTGGCTCTACCCATCAATTTTCTTCTGACACCTTGAATTTTGACACCGTGTCTGTCACTAAACCCTTGACCAATAATCTGGCCAAAATCTTTTTTAAAAATCTGAACACTTCTGAAAGGCTTAGAGTACTC
Source organism: Cephaloascus albidus (assembly GCA_030575015.1). NCBI lineage: Eukaryota > Fungi > Ascomycota > Pichiomycetes > Serinales > Cephaloascaceae > Cephaloascus > Cephaloascus albidus. The sequence continues at coordinate 13,628 of JAJMGN010000338.1, forward strand.
TTTGTGATATGGAGGTTGATATGATCTTTCGACATTTTCAACGTAATCGGGATCCATGTATTTCAAGTACAAGTCCTTAGTGCCCCTAACATTCTTCAAATTGATAAGCTTATCTTCAGCTTCTAATTTAGCAGGCAAGGTACCGTTTTGCAAAGCAACACTGTAGTCAAAAACTGTCTCTAAAGTGCGATCGTCTTCAGAACAATCACTGACTAAAAATGCTAAATCGATCAATGAGTGATCATACGTTAAATTCATGATGTTTCTGAAAGCCATGGGCAACACATGTTCTGCATTTCTCAAGGGCATTAAGAACAAGATAATGTCTCCGTCATTCTTACCGTCTGCAGAACCACTGTAATCATTCAAATCGTAATAATTCACTGTGTTCTGATATATTTCTTCTTGTTGTTTGGCTATGTCACTAGGGGAGGCATCGTAATCTATGTCTTGTAGTATTTTCCTGGTGACACCATCCTTCGTGACTGTGTATTGTTCAAAGTTGTCAATTGTGGGCGTAACAACAGGTTTGGCTGGAGCACTTGATCTACTCATAAAAAACCATACGAACACCAAGAAAATTGATAATAAAATTATTTTTAAATATGATTTTTTCTGCTGCCTAGGCCTAAAATTCTCAGCAATTGGAAGATCCGTTTTTTTCCCGTATGTATCAAGAACCATACTTTAGAGCAATTGCGTTCGCTTATATAGAAAATGGATGGGTTTCCAGTAAGAAATAACAACTTATTTCAACATGAAATCAGAATCGATCTTGAATCAGATAATGAAAATTGTCGAATTAATTCCGAAACCCACACAGTGCTCCTAACACCGCATAACCTTCCTATAAAATAATATTAATTGTGACAACAACCCCTACAATCCGCATAACAAAACATAATTTCTTCATTTATTCTAGACGTTCTCAACAAGGCCGTACTCCTCGGGCCTGAACCATTCTCTTTTGAGTGTATCCCACACATCACGAGCCACGGACGCAGCATTACTTTGGCTCACTTCTGATTTGCTCTCAATGTATATCTTCAACTTCGGCTCAGTGCCTGATCCACGAGCCGTGAATCGTATTTTATTGTCATTCCCAGTCAATTCGACAGTTATCATCTGGGAAGTGCTATCTGTTGGTAAAACAGGTACACCGTCAACCGTGGTGGAGTCAAACCCGGTTGTCAAATCTGTCCAAGATACCACTTGATATGAACCAATATATTCTGGGAATGGCTTGACCTTTCTAATTTCTTGGAATATCCAGCTTATAGTCACCAAGTCAGGAAGAACATAATATCCATTACACTCTTTGAAGAATCCAAATTTTTCGTAGCCTTGATTCAATTTATCAATCAAATCCATACCTTGTAAACTCCATTGATAAGCCATTTGTAAGAAATATACAAGAGCAGAAATCCCATCTTTATCATGGACGACTGAAAACATAAACCCAATGGCCTCTTCAAAGGCGAAAGGAACTTTGAACCCCTTTTTCTCTAGATCTATTGCTTTGTTACCGATCCATTTGAATCCTGTTAATGTATCTTGGAAGTTGAATGATAACTTATTTGCCATTGATCTGATCATCATTGAAGAGACTGTAGAGTTTAACAAGTATAGATTTTTATACTCCTCGGCTGGTGTAGTCTCAATCACATACTGAGCGAATAAAAACCCAATTTCATTCCCAGTTAGTTGTCTCCAAGTACCATTGTGCTTTATAGCAGAAGAAAACCTATCAGCGTCAGGATCATTTGCCAAAATTAAATTAACACCAGCTTCATCGGCTCTATCAATAGCCAATGTCAACGCTCCTTTCTCTTCAGGATTGGGGAATTTCACAGTTTGGAAGTCAGGATCAGGGAAACTTTGTTCCTTAACAACTATCAATTCTTTGATACCTAGTAATTCCGTCGCTCTCTTGACGGGTTCCAAACCAACTCCATGCATTGGCGTATATATGAATTTGAAATCTGATGGAAGCGAGCTTTTGACCAATTTTGAATCTATTGCCTCAATGTATTTATCTAGCATAGACTCACGGCACTCAAGCAACAACCCATTCGCCAAACCATTGTTAAAATTCAAATCAATATCCCATGAATTTGGCTCCGGAGTTAAGTTATCCAAGATCTCAGTTGCGATTTCGTGATCATGGGGTGGTACTATTTGGCAGCCATTGGAATAATATACTTTGTAGCCATTATCAGCGGCAGGATTATGACTTGCAGTAATCATGACACCACATGAAGCTCTGTAGTGGTCGATTGTGAATGGTACTAACGGAGTAGGGACAACTTTAGACCCAGTGTTACCCAAATAGTACACTCTGATGCCACGCAACAAGAACACCGAAGCCACCAATTTCGCAAAAACCTCAGAGTTGTGTCTATGATCGTGGCCAACAACAACACTTTTCTCGGCGGTTGACACGTCTTTTGAAACGAAACTGGCCAAACCTTGAGACGCTTGCAAGACAGTGACGTTGTTCATACGACTGAAACCTGCTTCCATCTTGGCCCTCAATCCAGCTGTGCCAAAGGAGATTCTGTGTCTCAAGCGCAACTCAAGCTCTCCATAGTTGTTGCTTTCTCTCAAATCAGTGATTTCTTTCCGTGTGATGGGATTCTTGACTGTCAGTATTTGGAATCAGCAACAGAAAAACGGGACAAGGTCACTTACCACATCCACGGCTAGCCACTGCTCAACTAGATCTTCTATCAGCGGTTGGTTCATCTTTATAAGTTCAGCGTGTAACTCTGATCAGATAAAAGCTTGTCTGTCAAAATCGACCTTTTTTGACCTAAATCGAAATTTGTTGTTCGTCGCTACAAATTTACAGTGGAATATGATGATAATATCGAAGCATTAATTTCTATAAAATACAGATAAAATACATTGAAGAGAGAAAAGACAACCAGCTAGTCGTCCTCTCCCTCGAGGTCCTCAAAGCCAAGCATCAACTCCTTTTCCAACTCGTCCAAATCTATGTCTTCCTCCTGCTGCTGCTGCTGCTGCTCCTCGCTGAGCCTTGATCTCTTGGACTCTTCCGTCTCATCAGATTCATCTCTTGATCTCTTTTTGCTGGTATCTTCAGAAGAATCATCGCCACTCTCCTTGGCGCCGCCTTCGTCGTCGTCTTCGTCGTCATCCTCATCTGAACTTCCAGAATTCAAGAAGTCTTCCACCTCCTGGTTGGCTTCCCCCCAATCGAAACCTTCATCAACAGAGACTCTTCTAGCTGTAACAGGAACCACTGTGTTAAAAGCCATTATGGATCTTTTGTACTTCTCGACCTCAGTTGGATTCACCTTGGTTTCACTCGAAGCATTGATGATATAATTCTCTTCGTCCACTCGTTCCCAGTACTTGATACACTGGAATAACCAGTCTGGATTCACTATCTTGACATCCGGTAACAATGTCTTTGCGATCCTAACTTTGAAAGTCCCCGGATTCCTGCAAATTACATGCGTCACATTATCATATACTTCTGGAACAACAGTAGCACCAAAAGATCTTGCCCATATAACAATATCAGCAGAGTCAAGCCTTGTGCCTAACGCCAACACACCAGAGAATAAGATTGTCACACCTTTCAATACTTTTGACTTCATCAGCGGCATTATACTTTCTATAGGCATTAATGATGTGGAAAGTTCATGTAATTTGTAAAATTCATTATGGACATTTTTCAATGCTACTTCCAAACTTTGTAATTCAGTATCATCGTCATACAACAAGTTTCTATCTTCACTAGAACCTGCTTCTTCCTTAGATTCGATTATCTTTTCTAAATCTTTTTGTAATTTGGCCAATGGTCTTTCTATTTGTTGCGCCTCTATAGACGCATTACGTTCCGATGCTTGAGCAGCTAAAATACTGGTGTTGTCTTCTCCACCAGCTAAAGCCAATATCCTATCCACTGGAGAATTGGAATTTGCATCGGTATCATCTTCATTCCCATTGTCATTTGCTTCATTGTCTGTAGCCTTGTTTTCTTTCTCAGAATCATTCAGTTCGCTACCTTCATTCTCGGATGATTCTTCTTCTTTCTGTTCACCTTCTTTTATTACTCTTTCATCGCCTCGAGTATCTTCAATATCATCAGCGGTTTTAAATTGCGATTCCTCTAATTCTTCAACTGATTTTCTTGTCTTTGATGGCCCCAACAACGCTTTTTGTCTAGGAAGGAAACTAGAGTTGATATCACCAATACCCACGAAAAAATCATAAGGCACAACTTTGATCAAATTTGAACTCCAGTTCCAGACATCTCCTCTATCATCAATCACGACTACCATCGATTGATCCACAGGGAATAGTCTCTTTAGTGATTTTTGAGTCAAGGAGCCACTCTCATCTCTCGATAATATCCGATCTCCAAAGAACTTTCCTGTCGGATCGATGATTTTAGCAATGTTTATAGCATATGACCTCGTGGCCATTGTGTAGATGTGAAGTTCGTATAATTCGGCAACATGCTCCAAGAAACTTTGCAAACCTGGTCTCAATTTAACGTAATACCAGCATAACTGCGGAGGAGGCCTTACACCAGCGTATCCTTGAGGCAATATGATTTCTTCTTCCAATGAGAATGATTGCACGTCTTTCACAGATTGATAATTGGGATTACTTGGATCTTTCTTCCATTCACCAACTGTGGGATCCACGGTGGCGTGAATAACAGTTTGATCTAAATCAACAACCAAAATCAATTTCTTATCATTCAACAATCTGTCGGTGGAGCCTTGTTCTATCTTTTCAGCTTCATCTAATGAAACTTTCAAGCCAGCAGTACCATGAGACATTGATATTGGAGCACGATCATCAAAATTGTAACCTGAATAATCAATTTCGTCCAAAGGTTTCCCGCATAATGCACATAGACCACCATATTGAACAGAATGAGAACAAGGTTCTCGAATTTGAAATATCTCTATACCTGAATGTTCGATTTCTTGACCAAGCCTTATATTTATATTTGTAATTTCACCCACAATGGGACACTCAAAAGAACCAATTCGTTCAACTCTTTTCTTAGGAGGCGGAGGAAGATAAATATTCGGTGGAACTCCCAGATCTGGGCCGTCTTCATAGTCCCAGTATTTGTACTTCAACACTGTTTTATGTTTGGGTATGTTTTCACCATTTCGCATCAATATTGAAGTGACTGTAACGGGGAACGGTACCGAAGCTGGTAGTTTGATAGTCGTCAGATTCATATTGATGAAGATGCACAATAATCTGATATTATGAGATGAGTCTCAGGATTGTAGATCTTGTTTGCTCTAAACAAGTTCATGGAGAGTCTAAAGTTCTCCAAATTAAATCAGTGCAAAACAAAGCAAGCAACGAAATTTATACACCAATTGATTGAACGAGCAGCTGATCACTATGAGGCAGAGACTTCAAGTTGAACAGTATAATTGTAAATCCAGCGTTCCGTGTATCACGTAGATTGATTTCAGTTTCAAATTAAATCGCTTGTTTTTTTTTTTCATATAAAAATATTTACCGCTGTGTTGCTTGAGAAGCGATTATCTCCGACAGTGCTCATAACGTACTGTTTATCACGTATATATAGCGAAGCTCGTTGAAACATACTAAAAAAACAACTACAATCAGTTCTTTCATTTATACAAATACATTAAATCATAGTCCCTAGACTTCTTCAAACTCAACGTCCTCCATATCATCGTCTTCATCGCTTTCTTCTGCGTCACCAGCTGCTGGAACACTTTCTGGAACACTTTCTGGGATGCCGTTTGCTTCAGTATCAGCAATGGCATCAGAAAGAGAATCCAAATTGTTTTCTTGAGAAGGAAGTTTAATATCATCTTTCTGGTCAGAAATTTCTTCGTTCCCTTGAGTTTCATAAATCCCCTTTTCTGCTACTGGATTTTCATCCACAATCATCCCGCCCACCATCTCATTGGCACCACCGTCATCTTCTTCTGCTAATATGCCTTCAATCACTATATCGTCTGCGCCCTCGTTATTCCTTAGCTCCTTTCCAGTAGTGAAGGGCACATCACTATTTGACTCCTCAACTCCAGCAAATTCGAATGGAGACAAATCTTGTTTTTCATTTTCATTTTCATTTTCGTCATCATTGAATCTATCATCGTAGTTGAAATTGAATTCCTCAGAGTTGACTTGCTTCTTCTTTTCCTCTTCCTGAGCCTGCTTTGTTTTCATAAGTTTAGCAATTTTCTTAACTTTTTTCTTCTCTGCAACTTTGATTGACTTTAACACAGAAATATATTCATCGTCTATGATTTTACTAAACATAACCGACACGGATTCAGTTATTGGCTCAGTGCTGTATGGACTGATGAATTTCTCTGCCATCAAGTATACATTACCTAGTTTATCTTTCTGTTTAGCTGCAATTTTTTCTTCTCTGGCTTTCAAACACCCCAACCTCTTCTTAGCATATCCTTCAATATCAAATGTCTTTATGATAGCAGCAGGTTTAGTCTTTGGTGGAGGAGGTGGAGTGGACAAGTCAATAGCTGGGTAGGAAGCAAAAACAGCAGGTTCTTTCGGCTCATCCATAAACGTCTTTGGCTGGATGGGGCCTCCATTATTATGAGCTTCATTATCAGTCACACTTTCAACTTCATGGTTTGCTTCACTGAGTATACTTTCAACATCAGATTCGTTATAACCTTCTGTATCACTTACTTCAAAACCAACAGCATTCTCTTCATCGCCCATTAATCTTTGTAAAGCCATCTCGCTTAGTTTACCTTCTTCAACCAATTTTTCTCTCAATTTCTTAGGATCTGTAATTATGTCAATATATTGTGGTGTAGTCTTATGTGTGTGGTCGGGTGGGAAAGGAGGTAACCAAGAAGGAACATATGCTTTCCTTTTCTGGGACAAAGGTACCAATTCTGATATTTCATATGTTTGATTGTAAAAAAATGGCGCTGATGCATCTTCAGGAGATATTACCTCCTCGATTGGTTTTTTCAATTCATTGAATATATCTATGGTTTCTCGTTCTATGCTATCTCTTATTACACCAACTTTGGGTTCTATTTTTCTTCCTCGTTCAATTTCATCTTCAAAAGAGCGTAAAGGTAAACCTTTCAATTTTAACATTATCGACAAATCTGATCTCAATGGTTTCCTTCTTCTTTGTATCTCTGTAATAGTGTGTAGATCATGTATCAACCGAGAGAAATACTCTGATCCTAAATCTGATAAATGTTCAACAGAAGCGCTGGAGAACTTGATATCTAAGGATGTTAACATCAAACCAATAATCTTATTAAACATCAGGTCAATTGGAGACTTGGTCTCCGATCTTGGAAAACTGTAAACCTTAGGGAACACTCTAGGTATCTTAGGTGGATTCAATTTCAATTCATCTGCGTCTTTCTCTCTCTGGCGCTTTTTACGTACCTCCAGATTCTCATCAGTTATGGTAGAATCACCAGATATCCCGTTCGTTGAATTATCTTTTGAACCATTTTGTGTTGAAGGATCATATTTGTCAGGATCTTCTGGAGCATGTGTGCCATTATTTTCTGTTGATTTTGTGTTTGGAACAGTATGGCTCGATGAGTCTATTGGAGCGTCAGAGCCCTTGTCATCTATCTCAACAACGGCTGGAACTTCTTTTATTTCTTGGAGAGACGGTGTATCTTCCTTATTATTATTTTCGAGAGCTTCAGAACTATTCGATTCAATATGAGGCGTTACTTCCTTCGTTGCTATTTCAATACTTGGAGTTTCTTCTTTATTGAGAATCGGTTCAATCTTTTCCAGGATTTCAGTTGCAGAATCTGTAGTGGACTCATTATTTATAGATGCTGATTCAGAGGCACCTGCGTTATTTGTTTTAGATTCTGCTATGGGTTCCGAATCCTTCATTTCTGTGTCATCGGGACTTGCGTCTTTCTCTATTTCCTCAACGGTTAGATCCTCTTCTGTCTTCACGCTTCCCTCCGGAGCATCAGCACTAACAACGTCTTTGTTTTCTTTCTTATTAGAATCCAATCCCTCGGTGAATTCAGATTTGTCTGTTTCAATAATTTCAGTACTCGGTATAGCAGTCGGTTTCTCTTCTTCAACGTCAATATCCATCGCCACTTCATCAGACGACTCTTTCGGTATTTCTTGGTATATATCATTGTTCATTTCATTTGAGTTGGGATCAACTTCAGTTTCATTCGTGTATGGAGTGTCTTTTTCATTATCGTGCTGTAGCTTATCTTCATGTATTTCATTTTTAATTTCCACGTTCTCTGATTGAATATCAGTCATATTACTCAATCTTAAAGTTTGGTTTTCTATTGATGATGAGTATTTTATGAATAAAACATTGAACAAGGAATGGGATGATGAACCAGAACTCTCAAATAATTCAATTATTGTTTAGCTGAATTACTATGAGAAATAAACAACTGAAAATAAATCGCCATTCCAAAATTCGATGTTCGTGATGAGTAAGCGCTGAGCTAATATTCTGACAGAATATTTCAAATACAATTGGAACAACGACGTTGATAATAGATATGTTTACGTACAGTAAATTCACTTTGCTATGGAGGAAATTTAAATATGATTGACCTGAATAAATAATAAATTATATAATATAAAGCGAAAGAAAGATGAGTGATAAAAAATCAAAGAACGTATATCTAAAAATTGGAAAAATCGGATTAGCTCTCATATATTAAGACAGTATGAAGTAACTCTTCATTACTTATAAACTTGTAAGCAAATATTCCACAGCACCTTGAACAGATCCACCACTTCTTCTTAAAGCTTGAACATTACGATCAAAATCAAAAAATCCCATGTCGTTCAATTGACGCAATTGACTTTCGTATCTTTCTTCAGGAGGTCTTGTATCAGCTGGAGTAGCAGCTTGTGGTTGAAGAAATTGACTTAAACCAGCAGCACCCTCATTACCAAGGAATGAGAATGGATTGGCGCCTCCTTGGGCTGATGGGAATCCACCAGGGAATAAAGCACCAAATGGATTAGCAGCAGCGGCAGCGGAATTAGCTGTTTCGGATGTCGGATTGGTTGACTCTATGGTAGCATTAGTACCAGGTGCTGGGAAACTAGGTTGTGGATTTTGAGCCGCTCCCATTGCTCTTTGCATCGTCATCATTTGTCTCATCATATCTGGATTAGACATCATTGATCTAAAATGTTCACTTTGTAGCATTTCTCTAACTTGAGGACCCATATTTCTTAATTGAGGAGACAGTTCGATCATTTGATCCAATATTCTTGGATCTGATAACATAGCTTGCATACCTTCTTGAAATAACGGAGATTCCATCATTTCTGCCATTTGGTTTTCATCAGGTAAAGCACCCATACCACCATCTGGACCAAATAAAGAAGCAGAAGGTAATTGTGTTAAACCAGCGTATCTAGCACCGGTTAACCCAGCCAATGGATTGAATGAACCTTGGCCAGCAGCGATATTTTGAGGAATTTGGGCGCTTGTATTTGAGGTGGCGGCAGTATTTGAGGTCGTTGAGTTCTCGGTGATGGATGAAGGAGGGTTTGAAGGTTTTGGCCCAGCACTTTTAACCAAATGGATGGTGTGGCCAGTCTGGATCTTGTAGGATTCGACAGTTTCTGTGTCTTTCAAGACTCTTCCTGAATAGATAAGTCTTTGACGCTCAGCTGCGATTTCAGATTCAGCCGCTATGCGATCTTTCAACTGGGCAATTGTTGAGCTGGAGTCGATGGAGACAGTGTATTTCTTGTCGGCAGAGGACTTGATGGTGATGGATATCTCGTGGGGCTCAGACATCTTGTGTGATTGTTTGGCTGTTGTAAAGTGACGCTCTGGCGGTTCTTCTTTGCCTTGCTCAACTATTTAAGAATTCAGTAGAAGACGATTTGGATTCCGAATGGTTCGCACACTCTATTCCCTGTACCGGGCTGCGTAACCATTTTTAATACGAAGTTCAAAGTTCAAACTGAAATTGACAGTGCACACTGGACACTACTAAGTTCTGAGTTCTAACCAGATAAATAAAGTTAATAAAGAGAACATTAACGCCGAACGACGAATCATGGAAGTGGATCGTGATTATTGATTTAAATTTTACTGGCTTTGAATCTTGATGGATTCATATTTATGGACCTTATTCATACAGTCGAAGGATGAGCATTGGCTCTCGGGCGGAAAAGATGATTAGGAGAAGAGGTCTGAGGAACCTGAAGTTTGAACAACTTACTTAACCTACTTGTCACTTTTGAACCGAAATGGGCCAGATTCCAAGTGAAACTAAAAGGGATAAGTAAACCAATCAATCGCTCCGAGAGAACCTCTTTGGAGTCAGGTTCAACTTCACTCACATGTCATAGATTCTGGACAGAGGTCCAACTGCTGGGGTTCGTAACTTTGTTCGGACGATGAGACGTTTCGAATATTGGTTGGTGAGGTTTCAACTTTCCGTGATCGATCGATCCCGATGGTTGCAGAAGGCTGCCACAAGGAACTGAAATCGAGCTTCCTCCTCACCCATAGTTAAGAATGTAACATATTATACATGAAAATCTCACAGAGTCCTACATGAATTTACATTTGAAGGATTACGGGCCCAATAATCCATTCAAAATATGGAAGGATTTCAGGATCTGAGACACTTTTTCGAGTCCGGATTTTTCTATTCAGGACAGCTCCAGTTCTAAAAGTACTCCAGATCGTGTAATTTTCAGTACATCTCGCGAATTTTCCGCCGGCTACGGAATTTTTAACAGTAAACTACATTTCAAAGACACATCCATATGGCTACGTCATCACTAGAGCAAAATATAGTTGGAGCTGGTTTTCTGGAGCCTTTTTGGAGCTCAGGTTGCAGTTATTTAGTAGTTATTTGATAGTCATATAGTGTATAGTTGGTGATTTCAAATCTGTGGCAAAAGAAAGTATCAAATTGTACAGTTATTTCGCGATTTTGAAAATCGCTAAACAAGTGTATACCGATCGAATACTAAACTACTATACTTTGGCACCATTATTTCATTTAATATTAGGCTGGTAAAACTTAATATAGAATCAATAAATGCCCCTGCTTCCTGGCTACAATATACTTTAGTTATAGAAATTTAGCGGAATGTTAAATGTTTGTTTCATCGGCTTATCCAAGTGAGCTTTTCAAAAGTCGACAATGTTGTGACAATAAAACTATTGGAAACCCATACAAAATTTGACAATGTTTCGATAATGTTATTTTTCGATAAATTTCTCGATTTTGCAACCGAAACCTAAAACTTCTTTACATTTTTTAGCAGGATAAAGTAACGCTTTCTGGATAATTGTTTAATCAGATATAGTAAAAAATTGCAGACAAGCACAACTAGCCTACTCTTGACTACTTAGATTGAAAAATGACTAGCTGATTTAATTTTTTATCAAATTTTTATATTTGATAATTTTTTATATTCTAAAATAAAATAAAATATCTAAGGATAGAAATTCAAATTTTACAAAATTTGAATCGAGATTTAGAAGGTTTAGATTCCATAGGACACATTTTCAGATGGCGGGGATAATGAATATGTAAATATTATGCTTAGATAGCAAGTATAAACAAAGTTATAGTCATTTAAAATACTTTCCAGCAGTTAGTGATATGGATTTTGCAGCCAAATATCAAAATCAGATTTACCCGATAAAATAGTAAAGGGAACATAGTAAAAATTACATCATTAGTATTATTTCTTCTTGAAGAGAGATTCAACAATATCGAGCAAGCTTCAGCGGATTAACACAAGTATAAATCGTCGAAATAAGTTATATCTATATAGCTGAACTATGTGTTTAGCACTCACACGCAAATGTCTAAGCCAAAATTTTCTTGAGTTTTTGATCATCTGGCTGCAATCCGGGTAATTTTGAAGCTCTATCTGAATATCGGATTCTACCTGGGCAATAAAATTGTATTTGTTTTCTTCATCCAAATTTATTATAATACTCCATAAATCATCTAACTCGTTTGTTTTGGCACTCATAAATTATAATAGCAGAGCAAGTCAAATGTTCGATTGGCTTCTGAATTGGCGAGCTGATGGTATCAAAGGTTAAGGCTAGGATAATTAATAGGGCGGTATAACGAAAGTTAGAGCTCATTTCGTTGATATATCTTTTACAAAATCAATAGACAGTTGTCAATGGTTCGGTTGGTAGGTAATCGTTGGAGGGCATATATGGTCTGGTTTCATGGTGCAACGTTCCACTCTCAGATGCTTCTTTCGAATGAATGAATCGTCATAGTTATTACCTATTATTTCCCATAATTGTTGAATTGTGGCA
>JAJMGN010000339.1:0-25779 GCA_030575015.1 Cephaloascus albidus
GCAGCTAAAGCAGCACCAGCTTTTCTAGTGATCATCGCACTTGGGAAATTCCAAGGACAAATCAAACCACAGACACCAATAGGTTGTCTGATAGTCAAAGCACGGTTTGAAGGGTTTTGAGGCTGGATAGTATGGCCATACATTCTCTTGGCTTCATCAGCATACCAGTCAAAGTAGGAAGCAGCGTATTTGATTTCACCTCTTGATTCAGTTATGTGTTTCCCGTTCTCCCAGGTTAAAATATTGGCTAAATCTTCAGCATTTTCAGTCATGAGATTGAACAAATTTCTCAACATTGCGGATCTTTCATATGGACTTGTCTTCTTGAAGGATTGGAATGCTTCATATGCCGAATCTATGGCCTCATCAACTATGGCGAGCTCTTGATCAGGTAATTTTATGATTTCTTTCAAAGTTGCAGGATCAGTGACTTTGTAAAGATTGGCCGAGGTGACCCATTCTCCGTTAACATAGGCTCTATCACGGATCAAATCCTTGTTCTTTATAACTGGAGGCATGGCGACTGTGTAATACTGTGAGATGAATAAAGTATTAAAAGGAAAAGAGGAGTTGGTGGGTTTTATGTTCTTTATAAATCATGACTGCTGAGCTTCGATTTGGAGGATCTGGCTATCCGCGCGCGTCGTCCATATCGGGCAAAACGATCTGAAGTCTCAAAGCGCCTGAAATCACATTTGGCTCTTCAAAAAACCACGAGTTCCTTCATCGGACTGGTCACTGGAGTGACAAGTCTGGACAGTAGATACAGTACGGAACTGCCAGCTCTCAAGTGTACGCTCTTCTTGGGGTTTCATGAACGTATTTACCCCAAGAATCGGTGATTGGAACTAGTTGGCCCATCGAATGGATTATGTAATTGGTCGCAAATACTTTTAAATATATACACGCCGCACGGAACAAAATCTGAACTGGAATCTAGTACAAAGTGGGAAGTTGACCAACAAGTCTATTCGAGTTTAGTCGATTGATAGCAAGATCGTACATCTATAGCCATGGACATGATAGATATATTATAATATGTAAATCTGTGATCAATAATCACTTTAGAAAGAGAACAGAATCTGGAACGTTAGGAAAGTCATCATGCCAAATACCAGTAGCCACATTCAATGTTTTCAAATTGTAGGGAAGCCTAAACAGGGACAAGTCAATAAGCGATGGATTATCAAAAAAGCTAATGTGTTCAACAGAATCGGGAATATGAAACCTAGGGCTAACTGAAGTAATAGAGTTCATGGGGAACTCCAAAATTTTCAAAAGTGGCACTCCACGCAACTCCTTTAATAACACCAACCCACATCCATGAAAACATAATCTAGTCAAAGAAAGGGGAAAGTCAAAAATATCACGAGTTAGATGTTTAAAAGTTCCATATATTACCAATGTTCTAAGCTTTTTTGGAGAAGGACGTATCAAAGTCCTGAATGAATGTGTATAACATCTATAATTTCCAATTTCTAAGTGAAGAAGGTTCTTTGGGAGTCGTATTATCAGATCTGGATTTGTAAAAGTATGGAAAACATCTAGATATTCCAACCCGCTTGGAAAGATAAAATTAGTTATATCAAGCTTGACATTCTCTCTGAGACATAATTTTTTCAAATTTTTCAACTCTGGTAGACAAAGTATTGTAAGCCGTCTACTCTAAGACAAATCTAATTCAACTAAATCCGGTGGGAAAACATATATATCAGTTGGTACAGAGCTCATATTGGATCCTCTAATGGACAAAAGTTTCAAGGCTCTTGGAAACTTTATGGACCCCATAACAATATCTGGATTATCATCCAAATTCAACTCCTCCAACAGATCGGGGAACCAATATTGATTCCTTATCAACATTGTCTTATTGAACAGCACACTTTTCAAACATTTGCAATTCTCCAAATTTCCCCTATAGGGTAAGCGGTTTCCTTGAATAATCAACTCCTTCAAGTACTGAAACCTTCTGAAAATATCAAAATCTTTGAGAATAATTTCCGTATTATAGAAAAAAAAAAAATAGAGACTCATTTTTTTCAAGTCCACTAAAGTATCAAGACGCATTTTATTGAGATATTCCGCATTTATAGGGTAACCAACATTGGAAAGAACCAGATCCTGTAGTTTGGTATTTAAGACAGCATATCCTCTGCGAATGCGTATTAAAACCACTGAACTTAGTATCAATATCATCACCTACCAACAAATATGAAAGTGGAAGCATTAAACATGTAATATAATGCATGTCCTTTAGTGTCACTAAGTAACTCCGTAAAAGCGATGGCTCCAAGTCATCTAAACAAACTGCAATTTCAACACCAGCCATGTTACGGTATCTTGAGATCATAGAACATATTTTATGGAACCACCGTAAATCCATTCCAGTATAAGTCAAGCTCTTCAATATGAGTTCTGGTATTTCTACCAACTGTTCGGGTAACTGCTCAAAGCGGTGAATTGGTTTAAGGAAAAGAGACGATTGATTTCGTATAGCATGGTCTTTCAGAAAGTAACTCTCAATTTCATGGGGTTCACCAAACAACGTCCGACTGTGTATTTTCCTTTTTGCTATATTATTCGTTGACCTCGAGAAAAGGAAGACTTCAGCTTCTTGAATGCTTATATGGTCAAAGATAAAATCTGTGATATTTGTAGGGAGATGACAAAACTCGAGCGGATCCACTTTTAATACCAACACAACCACAATATTTTCGAAAGATCTCAAAATATTTAACAACACATGATCGACTGAACAAATAAATTTTATAACTTTCAGCGCCCCTAAAAAAGAAAAGGTGAAGATTTGATCGGTTTTGTGATTCTAAAATGAAGCAAGACCAAAAAATGCAGCATTTTTAATTTTCACTGTTTGTGTGCACCATCTTATCGCGAACCAACCCGAGGCTTGAGCTCCAGGAGAGAGCCGCTACAGCAAAAGATCAGTCCAATTGATAAGATTTCAGCCGAGCTAGAATTCTATACACCAACAGATTTTTAGCTAATATAGGATGTGGCACACTAAACAGATCTCAATTCTCAAGATCATTGATCCGAAATTTTCCATCAGCTAACGATCAAATCAAACACGAGATAATTTGCAGCAAGTAGATGGTTTCCAATATTGTAAATTTATAAGAATCGGCGTGGAGCAAGTGGAGCAAACGACACAATGGAAGGGTCCACCAACAACAAACGCAGATTCCTTGTAGTACGAGTACCGCTCACTTCCAACCTTTGCAAACTGGCAGGAAATCTGACCCTAGTCAAGTCCAAATCAGGATTACCTCCAATGTTAAGATACTTCAAATTGCTAGGGAATTTGAAATGTGGATCAATGGTAGTTATATTATTATAACATAATATGAGAGACTCCAATTTTGGAAGAGAATCAATTTCTTGTAATATTTCAAAATTGCAAGTTGCTAATTCTAAAGTTTAGAGTTTTCTTGGAAATCTTATCGTTTTCTCGTTCATTATTTTGATACCACATTTTAATTTTAGCCTTATAGTATTCTTAGGAAAGTTGAAGGATCCCATGTCTGTTAACAATTGATTTCCAAAAGTTAATTCTTCGATACTATCAGGAAGTTCCAACAGTTTTAGGTCAATTTTAGTATAATCACCTTTCAATACTAGCAATCCTTTGGGAAACTTGCATTGATCTAAGGGGATGGAATTTCCAGAGATGTCTAAAATTTTTAATCTTATATTTGAAAGATCCAATCCCTCAGTTAAAGAATTACCATTCAAGTTCAATTCAATCAAATTAGAAGGAAGAATCTTAGTTGGGAATGTTTTCAAGCGGCAATCGCGCAAAACCAATTTCTGTAAGGACAGTGGAAGAGTAGATTTTGAAAAACCTAAACTGGGACTAAAAGACATATCGAGTTCTTTCAAGTTAGGAGGGAATCTAAATTCGAAATCACTCAATTCGTTAGTCATGAACATGATTTTCTTCAAACCTGTTAATGAGCTCATATCAAGTTTAGGTGCTAAATAATTATCAGCAATTATCAATTCTCTAAGATTTGTCAAGCCATTAAGGAAATCCAAATCTTCAAAATGAGCTCCATTATTCTCAACGTGTAGCAATTTCAAATTTTTAAGAAGGTGGATATTCAACAATTTATAGTTGGTACCAACCTCATGATGAGAATGACGAAGAAGTCTTAATTCTTCCAAATTTGGATTCAAAATAAGTTTTTCGTGACCCTGAGACACTCTGAGTTTATTAGCAGTTTCCTCATAATCAGGATCGATATCGTCCGAATATTCATCCCAAACAATTCCAAATTGAATATGGGGCCAACAGGATTTATAAACAAAGTCGTTACTTTAGCCATATTGAGTAAATGGATCAATCTATCACAGTTGTAATGTCTATACGAGTTGATGCATACAGCAAACTCTATCTGTGATATATCCATGACAGATGATAGCTGATTGATAAACTCAATAACATCAGGTTCATAGTAGGCATAAAAAAGCACTTTTTTAACTTGGAAAGATCGATTTGCGACCATGATCTCACAGCTTCTTCAGGTTTGCAAAGTTTTAGTATACTGTTAGCAGGCATCCATCCCGAATAATCCATATGGGTTAGCGGATCACCAACGGAAATGGTTTCAAAGATTCTTTACTCGTGGGTGCACTTTTGCTCAGAAATACTTTTGCATCGCGAACATCAATATGCTCCAAGATATTCTGTATGATTTCGGGTTTCAACACAGATAAACTCATTTTGTGTGGCTTAAGATATTGAATATCTTTCTTGAAGTCTTGACTAAAAGTGGATTTATGGATTGATTGAGGATGATAGAGATTGTAACGTTCAACTGACAAATGATATTTGCTAAAATCCATAAACGTAGACGGCATATACACAACCAAAGATACTTAAACAGCGCTCATAACCAAATAGAATAATTTTGCAACAGCTTTAAATTACACAAATTAGGAGGAACCTGGTTGTCTCTCTGAGAAGTTTATTATGAAAAAAAGACATCATCCTAGCTAATATTCGGATAATAAATGTTCGATTACGTTACCATGCAATAACATTGAGAAACATTGCATTGGATTTATAGATAATATAAATAAAAACCACCATATATATTGAAGAACCAGACACCATTTGTATAGGAAAAAAACACGTCAGAGCTTATAAAAATTGACGTGGAGTAAGGTTAGTAAATGAGACAATAGAAGGATCCACCAACAACAAACGCAGTCTTATTGTGGTACGAGTACCACTTACTTCCAATTTTTTCAACTTAGCTGGAAATCTAACTCTACTCAAGTCCAAATCAGGGTTACCTCCGATATTGATATAGTTCAAGTTGTTAGGGAACTTGAAATTTGGATCAATTGTAGTTATATTATTATGACACAAAATGAGAATCTCTAATTTGAGAAGAGGATCGATCTCCTGTAACCTTTCAAACTCGCAAGTTGCTAAATCTAAGAACTTAAGAGTCTCAGGGAATCTTATGGTTTGCTTGTTCATTGTTTTAATACCACATCTCAATTTCAAACCTGTGATATTCTTTGGAAATTTGAAGGATGCGAAGTCTGTTAAGTGAGTGCCACCAAAACTTATCTCTTCAACACTATCAGGAAGTCTCAACAGTTTTAGGTCAACTTTATTATCATCAGCATTCAATGTTAATAATCCATCTGCGAACTTGCAATCACTTAAAGAAATAGGGTTAAATGAAAGACTCAAAATTTGCAAGTTTATTCTTGAGAAATCTATTCCTCCCTTTATACTATTATATTTCAAGTTTAATTCAATCAAATTAGGAGGGAGATTTTTGGTTGAGAATGTTTTCATTCCACATTTTACTAAAACCAACTTCTCTAAAGTCTGGGGAAGAGTAGATTTTGATAAATCCAAACTGTCACTATAAGACATATCCAACTCTCTTAAATTAGGTGGGAAAATGAACTCGAATTTTTTTAAGTTATTCGCCATAAACATAACTGTCTTTAAACTTACTAAACGACTCATATCAAGTCTAGGTGGTAAATAATTTTCAACTATAAGCAAATCTTTGAGATGACTCAAACCTTCAAGGAAATGGAAATCTTCAATACGAGCACCGTTATTCTCAATATGTAATAATCTTAAATTTTTGAGAAGATGAATATTCAATGATTTATAATTGGTACCAACAACGTGATGAGTATGATGAAGGAGTCTCAATTCCTTTAAATTTGGATTCAAAACAATATTCTCAGGTTCAACTGCTTCAAGAAGTTGATTCATTTCTTCTTCATCGTCTTCATCGAAATCTTCCTCGGAATATTCATCAGAGGAAAATCCCAAGTTGAATATTGGACCAACAGGATTTATAAACAAAGTCGTTACTTTAGCCATATCAAGTATGTGCATCAATCTATCACAAGTGTAAAATCTATATGTGTTGATGCATAATGAGAATTCCATCTTCGATATATCCAGCACAAGTTTTAATTGATCAATAAATAGCATAAAATCAGTCTCATAATCAGCATAAAAAATCACTTTTTTGACTTGAAAAGATGGATTTACAATCATGAATGTCACAGCTTCCCGAGTACTGTAAAGCTTTCCGTTCCCATTGTTTGACATGTACGACGAATAATCCATTTGACCAACCATGCTACCAATAGTAAGAGTTTCAAAAATTCTATTGAAAGCTAACTTATGAGTGTACTTTTCTTGAAGAAAAACTTTCACATCTTCAGTACTTACAAGCTCAAAGATGTACAGGACAATTTCAGATGTCAAGTTAGAGAGACTCATTGATTGATATTGGGAATGATGAGTAGACTGTGTCAATTGAGTATGGTCTGAAGTTAAAAGTTGATTTCAGATGAAAAATCGTTTTGATTTAGACGTGATACTCTGGCAATGCTCATAACCGATCTGCAATTTGCATCCTGGAACTGATCTTTTCCTATAAGACCCTAACCAGCTTCCCGGTCACGGGACCTCCGCAGGAGGGTCTTACACATAGTTCGAACTTTATAGTGGTGGTTGAAATTTTTCAAGTTCAATTCTTACGTAAGCTTGAACGATTTATTTCATTTCTGAAAAGCCAAAAATTTATGATTTTATTACGTAAGCTGAAAAGCCAAGTTTGAAAACAACCTAATTATATAAGACCGAGCACCTTAGAGATAATTTAAACTTCATAATGAAGACTGTCGAGGAAATCGGGGTTGATTCACCCCAAATTCCAAGTAATTTTAGAGAAATTTGAGAAAGATCCTGTATAGTTAAGATCCAAAGAAAAAAATTACGTGCCCGGGACAAATTCTGATTTTCGAAATCCTTAACTATGGGGGTTGCATTTTTGCAGTCAGGTCGGTGTTTCTGGCTCTCTAGCTCCGCCAATAATGGCAACAAAACCATAAAAAGTGGGTTAAACAATAGTTCCATATTGGAGCTAATTGACTTGGCTATCGAATGGTATAGGTTATGTGGTGGTGGTGGTGGAGTTGTATAGCGTTTTAGCGATATCGTTTTCGCAGTCACCACTATAAAGGTCAAACTATGTGTAAGGTTATCCTGGAACTGCCACTTAAAAGGTGAAATTTGTTTTGTTTTCTCCTTTAATATGATTATTTGATGCCTCAAAAATAGGTATTTATTACAGACGCAAAGTTTTTAGACTTCTTATAAGATAAGGTGACGTTGATAATCAAGATTCAACTGTACGTAAATAGTCATATAACATTAATAATAACGTACTGAATTTATAAGATAACCTGCAGACAACTGTCAACTCCACGTCGAGTCTGGCCGGTCAAGGAGGACGGTATTAATTATATCAGTGAGCTGGGAAAATTCCCATAAGGGATTATATTATATACCTTCTATAAAGCCAAGCATATCGAGTGATATAACTGAAGGAACCAACAACAAACGCAGATTCTTAGTGGTATGGGTTCCGCTCACTTCCAACTTTTCCAAATTAGTAGGAAATTTAATTCCACTCAAGTCCAAATTGGGATTTAATGCCATATTGATATATTTCAAATTGTTAGGAATCTTGAAAAGTGGACCAATTGTAGTTATATTATTTTGACATAATATTAGCGTTTCCAATTTAGATCCATTTCTTGCAAAGCTTCAAATTTTCCACCTGATAAATTCAAACACTTGAGGTTCCTCGGAAACCTTATGTTTTGCTTGTTCATTACCCTCACACCACAATTCAAGTCCATATATGTAATATTCTTCGGGAAGTCAAATGATGCAAAACTTGTTATATTATTGCCACCGAAACTTATATGTTCTATGCTATCAGGAAGTTTCAACAGTTCAATATCAGTTTTAGTCCCATTAGCCTCCAAGGTTAACAATCCATCTAGGAATTTGCACTCACTCAAACGAATAGGATTAGCAGAGAGGTGTAGGATTTTCAATTTAGTGTGCGAAAAATCTATCCCTCCCTCTAAAAGATTTTCACTCAAGTCCAATTTTTTCAAGTCAGAAGGGAGATTCTTCTTTGAAAAAAATTTTAGATGACATTTTGCTATAATCAACGTTTATAATGAGAGCGGGAGAAAAGATTTTGATAAATCCAACTCAAAGCTGCAAGACATGTTCAATTCTCTCAAATTAGGAGGGAATATGAATTGGATGTCATCCAACTCATTTGTCATGAACATGATTTTCTTCAAACCTATTGGCGAGCTCATATCAAGTTTAGGTGGTAAATAATTATCAATAATTATCAATTCTCTGAGCCCTTTCATGCCATAAAGGAAATCCAAATCTTCAAAACGCGCTCCGTTATCTTCGATATGTAAAAATCTTAAATTTTCAAGGAGATCAAGGTTCAATAATTTGTAATTGGTACCAATAATGTGGTTAGAATGACGATAAAGTGTTAATCTTTTCAAATTTGAATTCAATATAATTTCATCTGGCTCGTCTTCTTCTAAAAGCATATTCATATACTCCTCAAAGCCCTCATCAAAATCCATTTCAGGATAATCATCATTGGAAAACGGTAAGTTGAATACTGGAGCGACCGACGGGATTTATGAGCAAACTAGTCACTTCGGCAATATTGAGTAAGCAAGTTAAACCACCACAGTTGTAGTGTTTATAAGTTTCAATACATACTTCAAATTCTATAGTTGATATATCCATGACAGAAGATATCATCTTGATAAAACGAGTAAAATCATCATAATAATCACTATAAAAAATCACTTTTTTAATAGCGGAAAATCGAATTGAACGCATTAATCTCAAGGCTTTATCAGGCCTGTAAAATTGCAAGTTGGAAGTGATTTCAAAATATACTGAATAATCTAGACGAACAACCGGATCACCAACAGAAATGGCGTTATAAATTCTTCTATAAGCTAACTCATGGGTGCATTTTTGCTCAAGAAACACTTTTGCCTCGCGATCAGAAATAAATTCAAAGATATTCAGTATTATATGTGGTACTAATACAGAGAGACTCGTGTCACCTGATACCAATTGTAAATAAATATGATTTGCTTGATCAGAAGAAAGAAGCAGAGCAAATAATTGAAGTCTGAAACTCTGTTCTTCTTCTCAAGTTTGGACTTCACTCTTCAATATATGTTGATTGAAAAAAAATTGACGAGTATTAGGCATTGGGCAACGCTCACAACGACATATATCAGATTATAAGCAGCTGTCGGTTTCCTTCTACCAAGAACACGATAAACCAGAAACGTCAATCTTCATTACTGTTTGACAACCATAAAATTGCACCGATGAACCCAGACTTATTAAATGGCGAGTTTATATGTTATCGTTATTATTGTAATGGAATATATATTTAACGAGCTGTTATAACCTCTGAATCCTGATATTCAGTGCTGGCGGCTCATGAACCAGATTCGGCCGATTTCAGTTGCAACTAATTATTTGCACGTTTTTTGTTGTCTTTCTAATCACGACAATTGTAGTTTGTGACAATATGTAGCAATTTTGCTTCCATCTGTAGTGGCAGCGCATCAACGATTCAACTCTTCACGAATTGTGCAGTACTGCAACAATTTGACTTGAGCGTCAAAGTGGCAAAAGAAAAAAGAAAAAGCCAAAAGCCAAAAGCGGAAAACAACGTTTTAAATTTTGATTAATCTTGCGGTTACGAGCGCGGGTGGAGAATTCAGGACTTATCGCTGCGTCCAGATTTCTTATCAGAAACACCATTTTAGAAAACCGAATTTTAAAAGCACTTGGGAACAACAAGAGTTGAGTCACCAGGTGTCTAACCGCCATGACTTATCCTTTGAGAAACTTGACAAGAATCCATAGCCAGTATGTATCCATTCTCCCGGATCACGATCCCAGGGAAAACAAACGGGAACTAACAGTTTTGACAGACCAATTCCCTTGCAAAAAGGTTATAAATTAGGTACCTCAGCAACGTGGAAGAATATCAAGAAGCAAGCTACCAATTCATACAATCTCATCAAAGATACAGATCTCACGTCACAAGATACATGTTCCAACCATAATGTTGAGATTGGCTTGAATAATGAGGTTTTTATCTATTTCGATGGACTATTGGAAATCTGGCAGTTTAACGCACAAAATGATTTAATCCTAATCAATCAATTCGATTTGAAAGTTGCTACAGCAGATCTTGAAAGTTTCAAGATACTTGGGACTTTGGACACTGGCTATAGAATTCTTTTTGTTTTTAAAGAATTAACCGAATATAGATTTCAAATAATACAACTTAATATTTCTACAGCTTCTTTAATTGGGCATTACAAACTAACCAGTGAATTGATGTTTCCATCCCATTTCTTAGAAGGCCCCTTCCACTTAAAAGTATCTTCCAGTTTTTTCATAGTTGTCAACAAGTCAGGTGTCTCTAAAGTATTTCAAAATAATTCAAAGTTGGTTCCGATTACTGTGAATCTCGTGGCAGAATTGAATGAGATAAACGAACCAATATTAGACTTGGTCAATAACTGGGTCGTTTTATCACTTAATGAAGAAAATCTTATGAATTTGAAGTCCTTATTAAATGATAATGTGAATCTGAAAAATCAATTTACTTTAACTTGTTTGAAATTACCTCAAAAGAAACATCTTTTACAAAAATTATTATTGAATCTATCAAATACCGCCATTGATGGGTTTTTGAAATTATCAGATGCTTCTTCAAAGAAGATCTTGAAATATTTGAACAAAAACAAGCCCATTGACCAAGAAAATGGAACAAAAAGTGAATCAAAAGAAGATGGTCAGACAAAAATCAACCCTACTTTCATTCAATCAACTTTGAACAGCTTATTGAACCAATCCAAAAAGGGCTCATTGATCCCAACCTCAAAGCAAATGTTATGTATAATTGATCTAAAGAACTCAAAGATTTTATCGATCTTCAAACCACCAGAAGGAATCACACATGTCTCTTTATCACCATATGATTTATCATTGGCCACTGTAAACAAAAGAGGGAACATTTTATACTTATATGATTTATCAAAACTACCAAAGGAAATATCAATAATCGGGAGTTTTACAAAGGGCAAAACAAAGTCCACAGTAAGACAAATAATATGGTTTAAAAATAATAAAGCTGTTGGTTTTACTACAAACCCACTGGGTTCAATACATTGGTTCAATCTCGTCAACAAGCACCAATCACCAAAAGATCAAAGTATTAGCAAAGATAATTGGATCTTATCGTCAATCAATAGTTTGAATCTTTCAGTCTTAAACAATCAGTCGATTATCTCAGTTAACAATTCCAAAGAAGTATTTTTCATTAATTACTTAAATGGTGAATATTCATCTAAGATTGATATTCCAAAGGAACCCGTTGATATCTCTTTGATTGAAGATTATGGACAGAATACGTTGCATGATAACATTATAGAATCAGATAACAGTGACCCATTATCAAAAGTCGAAATTGAAACATGCTCACCATACCCCAACTTATATAATGATAACTACTTCAATATATCAACGTATAAGTTCGATAAAGATGAGGAAGATACTGAAGTTAATGAGAAGTCAGATCTTGGAGAAAATGATGCAAGATTATTTTTAAAATTATATGAAAATTTTGGAAACAATTTCAATATTAATGAAATTTTTTTCAAGAGTGAAACCACTGAGGAACCAGGCGATGTCAATAATCCAAATGATGCTATTTGTATCGGAGATGGTTATTTCGATGATTTGATTGTCGATCAAGGTGATGATGTTATCAAATTTTGACGATTGGATCAACTAAAAAATTAATTTGTTTATCAGAATATAGTTAGGTATTGTTCTCATCAGGAAACATATACTTATAGTGTGCTGCGGGTCAGCGTTCACATTGATAAATACAGAGTCTTACATATTATGAAACTTTCCAAAGAAATGAAAAATCAAAAAAAAAATTAAGTATATACATATATTCTAATGAGTAATTGTTATGATGGATCTGAATTTTCTTTATTTTCATACGCATACATTTATTGACATCATCAAGACTGTAGTATGTCGATCAACCTCAATACTCTATGCTTGACGCCAACCGAGTAAAGTTTACTATTATCAATGATACTTTCAGGTACCTTGAAATGGGTGATAACTTTCAAGAATGCGCCATACCAATAATCGAAGTTATCCTCACTTTCATCTCTATCCACCGTTATATGGCTTTGGTTTTTCCCTATTAGATTTTGAAATATATTAGATGACGAAAGAAACGCTTCAAAAGTCGCCAGTTTTTCAGAATCACTTTTTTTGGAATGCAATTTGTAGTCTCTATAATATTTTTCCTTTGTCTTATCTGTCAATTGATTCTCCAGGAAGCTTGGGTTAGATCTATGCTGTCTCTTAAAATCTATGTAGAATTTATTTGGTTTGAAGTTCTGTTCAAGAAATTTGAGGAACTCAATTGTTGGATTTTCTATTTCATACACAATTGCTGCTTCTGCGTCTGAAATATTATTTTGATTTGAGTCACCATTTGTTTCTTTGCCTGCTTGGATTTTGAACTTACTCCATTTGTCAAACGCTGTTTGTCTTTTCTGGTTCGAATCCAATCCCAAAAATCTAGGATCTGACACCACTTTTGAAATCTCAAAGTCCCATATATTATACGGATCGAGTTTGTATTCATCTAACATTTGAATGAAATCTAACTCTTGTGATGCCTGATTTTCTTCATCTAGATCTGACAAATCTGATAAGTTTATGCCATCTCCGAAATCTGACTCTTCATCTGATGATTGAACTGGCTCATCTTCTGGTATATCTATTATTTCATATTTCGGCTCGGTAGTAGTTTGCTGCTTTTCTACCACTTCCTTTATTTCTTCCGCCTCTAATTCTGCTTCGGATTCTTCCTCGCTTGATGATTCATAACCAGTAATAACAGGATTCATATTAGCCTTAGTTTCAGCTACCGTTCCAGTCTCGGGCTCTCTGGGAAACATTTCTTTCTCTAAGGGAGCGTCAATAACCTTTTCATCTTCAGCAGCCTCTTTTTCTTCATAACTATCTTGTTCAAT
The DNA here is from genome assembly GCA_030575015.1 of Cephaloascus albidus. NCBI lineage: Eukaryota > Fungi > Ascomycota > Pichiomycetes > Serinales > Cephaloascaceae > Cephaloascus > Cephaloascus albidus. The sequence goes on from JAJMGN010000339.1 coordinate 13,513, forward strand.
ATTGTCATCTGTTCTAAGAGTGATAATTTCATCACTTATTTTCAATCCACGAGCTTTGGCAGTGAGTAAAATTAACTGATCTTTATCCAATGTATCAAATTGATTATGCACATATTCATCGCCAATATCCAACAATTGCCAGACAGACCTGGAGGTTTTGTAATTGAAATAAAAGTGTTTACCAGTTGATGTTATTATAATCACCCAATCGGTCTCTGGAATTTGAGACTTAAACGTCGGTATACCCAAATCCACCGATACAGAATTCTGCTTCCTCTTTAAGTTTCCAGTAGAATCTATCATTTTCTAGTTGGTACAGCCAATTTTACACAAAAAAAAAGGTTGTTCCAAAATATTGTTCATGCTTATATATGTTGTTCCCAAATCTCGTTTTGGGCTCATAATGGCGATCCGGGTAAAAAACGAACTTGGTTCAAACTTATGTGAGATTTATCGATCAGAAACATCAAACTTGACAAAAGAGCCAATTAGTTCAGCTCGTTGTTCATATTTATCACACTCAATTCACACATAAACATAGCCAAACATGTCCAGAAGATATGATAGCAGAACCACCATTTTTTCTCCTGAGGGAAGATTATACCAAGTAAGTATCGTGGCATCTGATTTGGTGGCGGATATGATTAGCAGCTAACTAGAATAATTGAAATGCATGTCACAATTACTAACTTTTGCAGGTTGAGTATGCTTTAGAGGCCATCTCTCATGCTGGTACCGCAATTGGTATCTTGGCCACTGATGGTGTCGTTCTTGCCGCTGAAAAGAAGGTTACCAGTAAATTGTTAGAGCAAGATGGAAGTGCTGAAAAAATGTACATTCTTAATGAGTGAGTATTTCCAGATATTTCTTCTGATTAAAGAGGGTACTAGTCAATCTCTTATTGATTTCATATTCGCTCTAAAAAAAATTTATTCAAAAATGATTTACTAACAAGACAGCAATATGATCTGTTCAGTCGCTGGTATGAACGCCGATGCTGGTATATTAGTCAATAACGCAAGAGTCCAAGCACAAAACTACCTCAAAACTTATAATGAACAAATACCATGTGAGATGTTGATCAGAAAAATCTGTGATATAAAACAAGGATATACTCAGCACGGTGGTTTAAGACCATTTGGTGTTTCATTTTTATTTGCTGGTTATGATGATAGATATGAGTTTCAATTATTTACTTCCAATCCATCAGGAAATTATTCTGGCTGGAAAGCTGCTAGTATCGGTGCCAACAATTCTGCCGCTCAAACTTTATTGAAACAAGACTATAAAGATGGTTTGAATTTGAAAGACAGTGCAAACTTGGCATTGAAAGTTTTGAGTAAGACTATGGATAGTGCTTCATTGAATAGTGAAAAAATTGAATTTGCAACAATCACTAAGGACTCTGAAGGAAACGTGATTCATAAAATATGGAAACCATCTGAAATCGACCAATTGATAAAGGACAGTGGTGTTTTGGAATCCAAGGACGAAGACAAATAATCTCATTAGACTACACTTTCTATTATCATCATCATTTTCTTCCGCTGGTTTCCCTTATGGTTTTGTATATTAATTTACATCTTTTTGGTGGAAGAAATTGTTCTGTAGATGTTTCTCGATTGAGGATTTTGGCGGCGGCTTTCAATTTATCTTCAAAATATCAGTACGAAATTTGAATTTGCAATCATATATAAAAGATATAAAATAAACTTGCCAAAATCTGACAGTGTTCCCGCACGTCTCATCAATGAAGTATGTGTTTCCTTACTGGTGTTCAGGCGTCCTTCCTCTTTCTCATCCTGTCTATTTGAGAGAAACTCCAACCAAAATTGGACAATTTCTAACTGTTTAGATCGTTTATTAGTGATACCGACATACCAATTGGATATGTTGTTCCTAAATTTCCATCTTTATACTGGCCAGTGAACAATGCCAAGTACTCAACCGCATACTTGTACTACGGATCAGATATATGGAAATACACAGTTTTCTGGACCATTATTTTCTTCAGTGTTTTTTATTTAGGCGCTGGGATATATGCTACTTTCACCCATAAAAGAATTTTCAGTGGAGCGTTCATCCTCCTCATCTACTTGGTAGTAGGCGTGGCACAGGGGTTTATCTCTGGCTCTGTTGTGGGCTTGTTACTTGCAGCTATATACAAATCTGGTTTGTTCAGTATGAGCACCTGGATTCCTATGTGTTTGGGGGTTGCTCAAATATTGTTTGTTATTGTCACTTCCTACTCAATCATTACTGTTATTTTGTGAATATTAGTCGGTACTACATCTGACCTTCCCTCCCTAAGTGTCACATCAAATCTTCTGGTCAATCCCATCTACAGATTTGTTGAGTTTACTCAGTTTCATTAAAAGTTTCTGGAAAAATTTATTTGGTATCTATGATAGAGTTACTTCCTAATTAGGAAGTCTAGTTACAGTCACGTGGCTGGGCTAAGCTGATCCAAAAATTCCCATGATACATATGATAGGAATTATGGATAGAATTTAAAAGAAATCAGTTTTAATTTATAATCTGGTTTCACTTTTTTTAATTCATCTTTCAGGTTTAATTCAAAATATGTCACAAGCTCCTTTAATCAATCGTTCCTTGACCACAGTCAGAACTGAATTGGAATTTTTACAGGATGCTGGTGTTATAACTGAAGCTTTATATGAGAAGTTAGTAGGTGCTTTACCAAGAAAATATACTGCAAATATGCAGCCATATGACGTTTCATCATTAAATTCCAACAACGCTCCTACTTCTTCTACTGATCAATTATCTCAAACTTTACAAGATACAAAACTTGCGCCACCAAGGTCTCCACCTCGTAGACAATCAGAACAAATTCTTTCTTATGGTGAAGTATTATATGATTACGAACCACAACAACCAGATGACTTGAGATTGAGAACTGGGGAAAAAGTTGGTATCTTGGAACATTTGTCAGAATCATGGTGGAAAGGTAGAATTGGTTCTCAGGTTGGTGTTTTCCCATCAAATTACATCCAGATTGTCAATGACACAGATGAAAAAGGCGCTGATAGACCAGTTCAACCACCACAATATCAGCCGCCACCTCAGCAATATCAACAACCTCCTCCACAGCAATATTCTCCAGCTCCATACCCTCCTCCATCAACTAATTACTATCCTCCTCAACAGCAGCAACAGCCAGTTCAACCAATTCAAGTTGAACAACCACAGCATTCTTCAACAAGTGGAACTTTCAAGAAATTTGGTTCCAAATTTGGTAATGCAGCTATTTTCGGTGCTGGTGCTACGCTCGGTGGTGACCTTATCAACTCCATCTTTTAATTAAATCGATATCCTTATGACCTTTTTATTCTATTTACTTTTTGCTTTTTAATAAATATCTAATTTGATTCTCTTTACAGAAATTTTAAAACTTTCGCTAATAATAATACTAGGGTAATATATTTAAAAACTCATATTCAATGTATATTCATCAAAAGAATTGGTTATAGTTATTCCAAATTCTATTGACTGTATTTAGTCTTATTTCTATATTTAAATTTAAATCATTCAAATCATTCAAGTCTCTCAACCATTCATTTTTACGATTGTTTGGTATAATTCCAGCACTATTTTTGATCAAGGAAATATTCTCAATCAAAAGCATACCTTCATAATAATAAAACTTGTCATCTTTATTACCATTTTGAATAATGTTCAATTTAAAATTTAGGAATCTTTCAATATTATTCAAGCTTTTCTTGACAGACAATTTCTTAGGAGTTGAATTCATTGAAAGGTATCCTTGTCTCAAATATAGCTTAATATTCTTGACGACATAGAAACATATTATGATTGATGGCGATGCAGCAACTAATCCAAATAACAATTCTTGAGATTTCAATAATTTATCAATACCATTAATAGCTAATTCACCATCAACTTTTGTCTTTTGTAATTGTATTAATAAACCTCTTGTTAAGTTTCCTCTAATCAAGTTCTTTATTGGACTTTTCATATCATTCTCATAGTTTTTCATTAATGGAGTTAAATCTCCTGTTGACACTAATTGCTTGATTTGTAATTTATATTCTTCAATCTCTTGTTGTGATAATTTTAAATTAGAAGTGTCGATAGTATAATCAATAACCATTCTTTCTAAAGAGTCCAAATCTGAATTCAATGATTGCTTGGAGACAATCGCAATTCTCGAGTTGTCATCATGACGAATTGTAGATAAAATATTATTTATTGGTTTAACAATCCAATTTTTATAAAACCCAATCACAGTTTCAACCATGTTCAATTTAATCCAACGTATGATTTCATCTCTATTAGCAATTATATTCATTGATGTTGATGGGCCATATAGCACCAACACTGAAACCATTGGCCAATATCTGAACCAGAATCCAGGTTGTTGGTTCTCTAAACGTGTTTCCTTGTTTGATTGTTTAGAAATTGGAATTAAATTTTGAATGATTTGAACTGAATCTTTCAAGTACTGATCTTGACTTGCTTGATTGACATTTAAGTTTCTATTAAAGCCACTATCATCAAATATAACTTTTAGTATTGAAATATTTTTGAATAACTCTTGAGTTTTATCCACTTTATTGATGGATACAAGGTCTGGGTCTTCATCGTCCAAAGATTCAAAGCTTGGTAAGTTACTGATTAAGCAACCCAACTTATTTGCATTTTCTTCTTGTAAAGTCTTTAAAGAATCCCTCTTTGATTTAATTTTCTTAATTGTTGAATAAAATGGAACACCTAATATTATCTTGAGATAGTTTTTGCCAGATACCTTTTCTATTGACTCCCCATTGAAATCAATGTTCTTGAAATTAGATACTAAAAACCCTGGATTCAATTTAGTAAAATTACGTATAATTAAATTAAAACTCTTTAAGACTTTATCTCTTAACAGAACAAATCTGCGATACGTATCTTTGTAATTCTTTGACCAGTTTGGGACATCTATATGATCCCATCTCTCGAGGTTTTCATTCAATTTACGAAATTCTCCAATAAATAATTGAAACAAGTTCCCAATTTTTGTAGGAATATCTTGGATTGTAAACACACCAAATGATATATCAGACACCAATAAATTATCCCAATAGTTCAAATCATTCTCCAATGGGGTGGTATTCTCAACCAATACTTTTGAATATTTCTTGAAACTGATCAAGATCAAGTACAAAATGATAATTTTTTCTAACTCCAAAATCTTATTTATGAATTTTTTGGACTCTTGATTCAACGAAGCGTACTCATTGCTTTCCACCACAGCATTGGCAATAGATCCATCCTGGAAACACTCAAGTAATTGGCAGAGCTTGACAGTTGAAACGTCACGAAACTGTGAGTTTGAATCTGTATTGATCAATGTGTAAATCTCCTTAAAGCAACTTTGTAAAACCGTCAATTTTTCAGATAATTTTGCTGGGATTTCTGTAATCTGAACATCTGTGAGTGTGGATAGTTGAGCATTGGTATAGTTGTTCAAAGATTGTAGGTTCTGGCAAAGTTTTAAGTCAATTATAGACATCTTGGTGATATCTTGATAAAAGTATTCCTTTGACGGATTTTTTTTTTATTTTACCGATTTATCAAATTTATCTGCTGCAAATTTCAAAGCGATCTTGATTTCTCATAATGATGTTGATAATTTTGAACATCTTTTTATCTGCTCGTTGATTGAGCTCCTTTTCGCACTTTCGTTGGATTTGGATATTGCGAAAGAGATTAAATTAAAAAAGAGGTGCCCAAATATCCTACCAGTTATTTCTATCAATCTTCAGCACTCTTTTAAACATTCTACATATAAACTATCATAAGCATGCATTAGCAAGAGAGTGCCACACAAATCATTCATCCTCATAAAAGCTAGGGCCCAATAAAGGGCCCTCCTCTTCAAAATCATCATCATCATAATCGCTATCATCAACAACGAACCAATTCAAATCACCTTCAAAAGCAGCAGGGAAATAGTAATCTGGATCAACGTTATTTATAAATCCAACTAGCTGATCATTCAAGATGTTATTTTGATTTGTCTCTGTAAACTGATTTGTAGGATTGCAATCGCAGCTTTTATTCATGTAGTAATCCTTATCTATGGGACATCTATCAAATTCGCTGTCTTTATAGAAAACCTCTAGGAATTTCAAATCTTTCTGTTTATTCATGAACATTGATATTGCAATTGTCTTTATACTTGATTCCTGCCATGTTTCATAATAAAAGCCACCCTTAGTATTGATCAAATTTACGAAATCTTGATATCTTGTAGATCTAAAAAATTCTAAATCACCCATTTCGAAATCAGTATCAAAATTAACGTTACTAAATTTTTTCTCTTCTTCATCTGTATTTATCAAATGTTTGAAATTGTTGTTCTCATTTAGATTTACTCCTGTCATTATATAATCTTGAATGAAATCGATCAACCCGCCCGCATACTTGTCATCACCTTTAATTAAATTGGCATATCCATACTTTCTTTCTTCAAGATGGAAATTGACAAATGGATCTTCAGTTATACAACTAAACGTACCAGTTAAAGGGACCTTGAAATAGTATCTATAATTATCCAATATTGGTAATTTATACATATCACCACACATAAATCTATTAAGATGTCTCCATTCAATAGAATTGATTTTTTTAGGAACTTTGCTTCTCATTTTTCTTCTAACTTCATTAGATTTAGCTATATTAATATTTGTGGAGTATCCAAAAAGATTAGACATGTATTTCAATTGAACGAAATAAATATTTGTAGTTGAAATTTGAGAAATTGACTGTTGGAGATGAGTAGGGATAAGTTTATGTGATATGAAAACCCAGTCGTATTGGTACTGTATATTGAAATTCTCAGTTATTGACCTGACAGAGGCTAAAATTTGTGGATAGTTTCTTGTTGTAATATACGATATCAAAGTTGCATTCATCTTGTGTGCCGGTGACAGTCTTTTCAATAATCTATTTCCATTTAAAGGATGCGACACAATAGGTTTGGAAAGCAAGGCTGAACCATCTCTAAAATCATCGCTATTTTTATCATCACCTAATTCTTTAATGGTAATTAATTGTTCAGCTGATTTAAATGAATCTTTATACGCTGAAACTTTACGTGATATCGCATTTTTGGTGTTTGCTTTTAGTATCATTATTTTATTGATCTGACTGACTTGATATACGACGAGTGTGAGTAGCACTATTACCAATAGCTTGTACTGGAAGGGGAGCCTGAGTCTTAGTTTCACCATTGTGGTATCTTTTCATTGGCGAAGTGCTCTCAATATTTCAGATCTGATATTTCCGAAGCTTCTTGTTTATACTGAAATCATTTCCGGGGAAGATCTGTATCTGTCGTGCACGTGACTTGCCATATACTGATCACATGGCTTTCCCGTAATTAAAACTTCCGGTCGCTCAAGAACACGAATATGGTTAATAGTTATCCTTCTAAGTAAATTTGATATCTCTCACACCAAATCTTGTCACAGTTATCCATAATCAGCTCCACAACTAGAACCACTAATTGACTATACTTTTAGTAGTTTTACTGGGTTTCCAGCAAGTTCTTTGATTAAAAGTGTTTTATAACCAGTACAAGTACTTTTTAGATCAAATTTGAAACTTCTTATTTTGATTGATACCCCCATGTAAGTATATCCACTAAGTCAATGTCGTTTTAATCTAATTAATCCAATCATATACATATTTACTAATATAATATAATATCGACTGTTGATTGCAGCCATTTTTGCTTTTTTGAGTATATATCGACGTGATCGTGAGTATAATTTATGTTTTGCCTAAGTATCAACATTCTTTTGAGTTTACAGCTGTTTAATACTAACAGTTGCCGTCCAGAATGCCTACTGACCATGTTTGAGTTGAAGTTGTGGTCAAAAACTAAGAGGTTACCAAGTTGGTTAGCAGCTACCCATCCTTATGTTTCCTTAATTGACTAATTAAATTGATATGATCTGAACTAACTTTTTCCCATGCCGCTTTACTTCAAGTTTCTAATTAACAATCATCAATTTCAATCTGGTATAAACAATCTGGTCTTTTCGATTAAATTGGTTTCAAAAGTCAACCTGTTTAAACAAGCTGCTTTTCCAATTATTGCTTTCAAAATCATTCCTCTCTGTCACATATTTTGGATCAGTAACTAGAATTAATCGTTTATTGTTGCTCTTTGACTTCATCACACTTCCTATATTGATAACGTTACGGTTCTTATCTAAAACTTCGTTTTCAGGTGCTACTTAGTAGTACTGTATCTATATTTTGGGTTGGAAGATTCAATTGGGCCGATCGATAGTGATAATCGACCCATATTAATGTTAAAAACGTGAATCAGGTATTTTATGTTACTTATTCCACTATTCGCAGAGCGTCAATGAGAATCTTTAACTTAATGAAAACTGAAAACTTCGACACAATTAGCTATATCTTTAAAGTGATCAAGATTTGCTTTCACACATTTCACCCTCTCTAAAGCCATTAATTAGTACTTAATATATATATCACCTCGAAATATATCTGATTCATTTCCAACCACGTCACTTCCTGCGCTCATGAGTTCGCGCATGTTCTTTTGAACGGCCACATTCGACCCTGAAAGTGTTGCAAATAATATTAATATTATAAATGGTACTATAAAAATCGATCAATGAATTAATCAATTTGATTTTAAGTAGTACTTTTAATTCCATGACTTTATTCTGGAATCTGGACTCTTTAGTATAGCAATAAATGGCCGGCCTAAATATCAATTATATAGCGGCTCGGAAAACGGGATTTATATAGCTAGTGCACTCGAGCGAGCTCGCGGATTAATATAAATTCTTATTAATGTATACGTAATTATTTAATTGTATATATATTATATACGTCAATATTATATATGACCTGATCTTTTAGACATATATTGAATCTCAGTATAAGATCGATCCTGGCCACGGATGATATCGCTAATTAATTAGGGTTTCTTTTTTGGAAACTTACGATTTCTTCTGATCTATAATATAAATTATATATGCGCACATGGAAATTAATTATTTTTCAATCAAGTAATCAATGATATGACGTTGAGTAGATTATTATTCAACAGTAGTGTCATGGTTTCTTCAATTAATTAAATGATTCTCAATATTTTCTGGGGCTGCATATATTGGAGCTGATATACCAGTGAAATATATGATAAGACCTTCTCTAGCTTTTTATATACACCTTTTGTACCTCTTTGTTAAGCAACTTCAATTGGCAGATCAACATAAACTTCAATGAATTGTAAACCTTCAGCAGCATGTAATTATTTAGCTTTATCACGGTCTTGTCTGTACGGAGAAATGAATGAAGTTATAGCTATAATATTTATATGTTAATTTGACATATTGATCATCATTGAATAGTTTCGAAACTTCTGATCAGCAGCTATACAATGACGAATATTTTAACATTAGGTCGATTATAATGTAAATTCAGACTCTAAATCATGAAAATCCCAATTATCTTTATTTAAACGTACGTCTAATCTTATGTTGTCATCATCAAGGATTCAAGATGGTAACTTGTAAGCACCAATACCATGTTGTAATAATTAGAATTGTTCTAAAGCACAGGCAACAGATTATAGTACTATTATTATTATTATCTTTCAATTCCATATTCAGAATATCTTTAATGATTTTGTGTAGCAGATTGCTTGATTCATAATTTTTTTTCTTTTTCTCCTTTAATATATATATTATGCATTCAGATTCTCCTGAGTCTAGGTTGTTTATTGACTCCTTGGGAGAGGAATATATTATAATTATTATAATATTAAGCAGGTGCGCCGCGACGCGTACTGGTGTCACTAGCCAGAGAATATCATTAATCGAGAATTATAACATGTTGTATTATAGCTAGCTTATAATATATATTAATTAATTCATGATAAATATTAGAAGGCCGAATATTGATATGCCCATGTGACCACAGCTGACATGTCCATATTTATATATATATTTGCCAATATATTATAAATGGTATGTCATGAAAGACTCAGTATCTGATAGATGCCGATATATAATTGCGACGACAGACTCGCTATAAAACGTTACTGGAACATTTCATTGAAAATGAATACCATATAAGACAGGTTCTGCAATTTTTTTTTGGTCAGATCCACCATAGTTAAGGTGCCAAAATTAAAAGACGAAAGTTCTGACTTAGATATGTGTCTCCAAGTAGGTTCAAGCATGAGCTCAATTACCATATTCGGTTTCGTCCTAGAACGTCCTCGAGTGTCTCAAACACCCGTCTTCAAAATGTGACCAAATTTTGGTCACATTTTCAAAATCAAAAATTTTCGTTACATAAGTGATTACATAATTATTTTTTGTTGCATTTTTCGTCGATTTCTTGCTTTTCTCGAAACGCATGCTTACGTGAAAAATCTGACCAAAAAAAAATTTGCAGAACCTGTCTATTATACGTAATTACGTACACAGTTCACACATGATCAGGATTCAGGATTGATCAGATCACGAATTATCAAGTACTAGTATTGAATCTTGATCACGAATCACGATTCATTGATATTATATATAACTTAAAAGTACTTGAGGACTCAAGAGTCAGGACTCAAGACTCAAGTCTAAGCTAAGCTAAGAAAGACGTAAGACTCAAGATTAGGAATCAAGATTCAAGAATCGTCATAAATTGTAATCATATGCAGAAGACGATACTGCTATTTCACTTGCAGAGATTGAAATAGTCGAACGATATTATAATTATACGATTACCATTTCCAAGTCTATGGCAATAAATCATGATATTAATGACATATTCAATGAGAAGCCTGCACTCAATCATCAAATGAACGAATAAGTTGCAAATGCTTATATGAAATGTAAATGTCATATCGTTCACTCAATTGAGCAATATCAGATGGAAATTTCATAACATTTTGTACATTTCATTTCATATTTTTGCAGCAGCGGCAGCTATTGCGTTTAAAAGTAAACAAATCGGTTCAAATCGGTCTTGACATCGCACATAACCAGGATAGAGTTGCTCTTCCTTAAAGCCAAAACAAATGAATAAGACTCGACTACAAAAAGTTATTAGTTACAAGTTACAACTTATAAGTTATACTGTCAATGAGTAACTACATTGCTGACCAATTGGTATAACATAGTCCCTTGAAAGAGGTTACTTCATTGTGGTACTAGCTGCCATTGGCCATGTTCACTATTGTCTATTCCCTGCTTGGCTGCTTTACGCTGCTCTGTGCTTTTCTGAACAAGCGAGACAGCCGTCCTCGTTCTCCGGGTAACAACAACAAACCGAGAAATTCAGTTCTTGCTTGCTCCCAGGCGGTAAATAGTATATATAAGTTTAGGGATCCCCGTCCGCTTCACTGTCAAAAAACATATTTATAATATTCAAAATTTTTATTGAATTGAATTAATCAAATAATAAATAATAATCTAATAACATAATAATATAAAATGTTGGCTATCGGTGATGTTGTTCTTAGAGCAACCAATTTTGTCTTTTTGGTTATAGTGCTTGGTCTTACAGGTTCATTAGCCGCTACCACTATTTACCAATCAAATCCACAAGTTAACTTTGCTGTTTTCGCTGCTGCGTTTGGTATCTTGACATCTTCCATTTATGGTGTCTTTGCATTTTTCTTTGAAGCTCTCGCTTGGCCAGTTGTCTTGGGAATCTTTGATTTCTTGAATTTTGTCTTCACGTTTGCTGCTGCTTGTGCTTTAGCTACTGCTATTAGAGTTCACAGCTGTAAGAACAACACTTACTTGGATAAGAATCATGTTGCTCAAGGTAAAACCGGAAGATGTAGAAAAGCTCAATGTTCTGTTGCTTTCCTCTTCTTTTCTGCCTTTATCTTTATAGCTGCTCTCGGTTTGAGTTTTGCTGCTATGTTTAGTGGTGGTATGTTCAAGAGTAGAAAATCCTCTGCTAGAACTGGTGTTCCAGCTATGACTCAAGTTTAAATTAAATGATTAATACAACAGAAAAACTTTACAAAGAAAAATACAATTCCTTTTCAAATTTTTATACATTTGAAGTTTATCAATATTAATTATTAATATGAATAATCTACATTCATTTCTATTTTATGCCATTTAATTTATCTTGTTTACAGACTTAAATTACCTTTAATTCAATTTAGTTTAATACCTTTTTTATAATTACAATTTTAATTGATTCAAAAATTGTAGATACTGCAATTCGCCAGTTGCTTGC
>JAJMGN010000340.1:0-25739 GCA_030575015.1 Cephaloascus albidus
TGTTGTCTGTCACTATATTACACAGGGAAATTGGGAAGTAAAGATTCAGAATGGCCAGAAGATGGTGTCTGTCTCTTATAGGTTGCCGTACAGAGAGAATGTAGCTGATCAAGGAGATCATGCTTGAATTCTTATTGAAGTGATATTTAAAATATAATGGTAATTCTATTGAGAGTGAGTTTGATCAGGAAGATATGTATGAGAGTGGCTCATATATACTTTTGGCGAGGTTACAATATTTAAAGTCGAGATTTTAGTTGAAATCAAGTTGAAGCAGTTTGAATCGAGGCTACAGAAATATGAATTAAGATGTAATTCAATGATTCGATCACAGGAATTGAGTGAACTCTTTTGTAAACGTCTTTGACTCACGATATAAGTAACTTGAGATGATGGTCAATACATGCAACAGTATAGAACCCATATTCCATTGCATGGCGAAGGAAATAAGGTCTGACAATGAAGATGGATAAGTAGATTATCTTCCATCAATCAGCATATCTAAGAATCAACAAATGTTTATACTTGCTTAAAGTTTATATATGATCTTCAGTCAAACTATATTTGCAACCATATTAACTTTGAGTCTAACTATGGCCAATAACTTTCAGCCAAATTTATTATAGTTAAATGGTATAAGCTGTAAAAAGTTGAAATATCAAGTTACATTTGTCGGCTCTTCCCTCGGGGAAACCGAGATTTACTTTAACTTCAGATATTTTTAAGTTTTGACTCTTAAATCTTGGCCATGAGTATTGCCCCGGGATATTTATCATTGGATGAACTTGATCATTAGTTGAAATGAGGTTCAACAGAAGGTTTGTAGTAACTTGCAAATTCAAGAGCCAAGAACCGAACTATACTATGAGAAATACCATATGGGGAAAGGCAACACCAAGATACATTAAGTGACATATTAATATTAGAGAGGAGCGAAACCGGCCAAATAGACCTGCGTCGCTCATGCGTACTGAAACTTTAAATTGTGAAAAAAAATAGCTGCAAACAGGACAAAATGAAGACTGAAAAACGGCCAAATTTGTATTTCAAAAGATGAAGAAACGTTTGAGATTGCTGACATATAGTGGAAACACATATGGGAGTCTTGTGATTTAAGAAACGGACAAAGTGGAATGCGAGTTTGAAAAAAACTACATATTGTACATTAAAAATAGCACGAAAATTGAGCTCAGATTTACTCATCATCAAATATTCACGCTATTAAAAATTGGTTTGTTAAAGGCTATCATGTCGGTGATTGAATGTACATGAAATCGTGATAGATAATTCGCATGATAGAATGTTCAGTGATTAAAAAAATCTTGCATAAAGTTTTTATGCGGACTCATGCCGGAATCTATATATATAGATAGGATATATGATCTACCTATATATAGGAGCTGAATATTATAATCTAGCAGCTATGAGATAATTTCTAGTAGTGATGATGGATCTATATTATATATATATATTCGACGACATTAATTTAAATCTGTAAATTTGCATGCATGCAATTATATATATATACAGCGTCTGGTCGAAACTATATTATATATATACTTCGAATATATATTAATTATAATATAGTTCATCTACCAGCCAGCGCCTAGGCCCCAAACAGTACCAGTAAAATAATTGGCATGTATTAATTAAAAGAGCAGCTATTCCAATTCATGACTTCCTTAAAGTTCTACTAAGCTGTTGCAGCATTAGCTGATTGAAAAATTGTGCAATTCGACAATATATAATTAATTATTATTGAAATTTGCAGCTGTCTAGTTGCAACTGATGAAAATTTAATAAGTACTAATTATCAGCTATATATATTATTACGTTTTATCCATATAGCTCGATCTTACCATTTGCAGCTAGCTATATACAAATATACATGATTTGATTATATATCCCATGCTGCCCGACGTATTCCGTACCAAAATCCCATGAAGAACAGCAGCTTGATTTCTGATGGTGTTAAGCTTGTATTCGGATGATTGAAGTTCAGCATTTCTTTAATTGAAGAAATTGGAACCCCTGAACTAACAAATAATTCAAAAATGGTAGAAACTAAAAAATCCAGGGACAGTCAGACATCGATCTTGCCTTTAAAGCCAGGCTAGGAGTACGGGTCATAGATAGCTAGAGAATCAAGCCATGGATACACGGACTATTGAAGTTGATTAATTGGAATTTGGGACTTTGCTATTAGGGCTTGGGCGGTAGATGTACACAGAACACTAAATCTCTTTGATACCAGATGCGCCTTGTGCCCTAAAATCGACGATCAAATCGAAATATTCTAGTGGAATTAGAGAATTTCCTGATCCTAAAAGTAAATAATTTTAAAAATATTCCAGGAAAACTTCTGAACAGTGAAGGATCTGAGTTTCGTTTGGTCAATGATGCACTCATTGTGATCTGGCAAATTCTATCGATGTTTTGGTCGAGCCTAGCGTCGTCAGATCGATCGAACACTTATAAGTTATATATATATAGATATCAAATCCTGATATCTGGTGGTCACAGGAAATTCACCCGAATCAGATTAGATATGCAATATAATCCAGCTTTACGGTGTGATTATTTTACATATCATTAAGATTATGATATAGATGTAAATTACAGATAGAAAAGGTTTGAAACTAAAATAAATATTGATGCCATACCCCCGCTGACCAGGGTGAGTGGTCAGTGAGAGCTTACAAGCCCAACCCATCGTCAGTGAGCAGTGAGCACTGAGGAGTCAGACTGTAGACTGTCAGGCAGGACTCAGGACTCAGGACTCAGGAGCGATATGATTTAGTACTTCCACAGTCCAATCATTCAATGGGTCCTGCACGAGCAGTCTGATCTAGAGATCGTCGCAATCGGTTATTTTTGCTTCACTAGATGACCTTCTCTCTGTCTAATGCAGCATACTGTAGTAGATCCGTTTCCAATAATGCAGCTGCGCTGATTACATAAGCATCATTCATCCAGTTCGAGACTGTACGCTACTACGCTACTAGGCTCTACTATCTAGCCTCTGGCGTTCTAATTTCTAAACATTCAGTTTCTTGAATCTTGATTCTTGACTCGAGGAGTCTGGTAAAGAAAGACCGCGGTCCACCAGTCATGACTCATGAGTCCTGGACTCAGGAGTCAGGACTCCACGTTGATTATCGAGTCGAGTATGTAGCCTTGCCCCCAAGGCACTCTGCTCCTTCGGTTTTCTCAAAGCGTGGCCTCCGGAGGAGGGTCTTGTAACTCCCTGAGATTCTAAGTGAGGACTCTTGTTCGACTTTCTCGTTCAGAGGCGAGTTCACCACGTTTAAGTAGAGATTTTATAGTGCGATTTGAGTGAACTGGAGTCAGTTGGATTTTTCGCAGTTTCAAGTTTCAACCAACATAGCTTCAAACTTCTCAAATGTCAATATCAAGTTGCTCAGTTACTACAGGTATTTCACATAATTTGCGAAAGTTTCTAATTGTTTGCGTAAATATTGCGGAAGTTAGAATTTTCTACTTTGGAGTCCCCATAAGTTTTGAAAACCTAGGTATATACCGTATCAGACCCTCCAGGCTCCTACGGAGATCACGCAGCAGCCTCACGCTTCGTATAAAACCATAATATGTGGGTCTGGGAGGCGAGGCTAATTATACCGTCGAATGTGAGGAGATCAAGCTGGGATAGAAAGAAACTAACTAGATCTTGATTCTTGATTCACTAGTTCTAATAATGGTTCGAAGACCTACTTGCAAGGAAAATCACTTCAATATCCACTTTGAAGAGCATTGTCAAACTCGACTGAAGTGATGTATTAGTTTACTCAAGTTTCAACAGCTTCGAGAAATGTTCTCCTAGAATTGATCTATTGGCCGTATAATTGAAAGGAACTTTGTTGGTTACTGATTTATGATATCCAAGCTAAACCAGTGAGCCGAGTTCCCATTTTTTTGTGTATCAAGAAGGAGATTGATTGGCGGTTGCAAAACCAATGCTTTTTAGTGTATTTCTTGATTCAACACAAGTGTGTCAAATAATGCAATACTCCATTATACTTGCCCCTTAAAAAACCAAGGTCTTAGGCGGTGGAGTGGTACTTACTGGTTGTTTATTGCCTCCTTGTCGAAATAATCCATAGCGGCGCTCCACCGTTTTTCGTCCAACGAAAAGCCGTAAATTGCAGCCTTGCTGCTTATTGACGGCGGCTAGCTATAAAGATAGTTTATGCCTCCTCATGCCCACGGGTTACTACTTACAGTACAAGTTACACGATGAAAGAGTCAGGAGCCAGGAGTCAGGACTAGGTAGTAGGACTCAGGAGGCTAGGAGCCAATATTGAAGTAAGCTACTAAGCATACACAGTACACTCCTTGCCTCCTCCTGATCTATGCGTGTCGGTGTGCTTTTCACAGGACTTTTTTATATGTATAAATAAGTGCCTTGTGCCTCTAGGCTCTAATGGCATTTAAATTTGAGACGTCGAACTTCGAGATATCGTATGATATATAATTCCGACCTCTGGGTTAATTACAAAAGACCAACATAACATTTGAATTTTGGACTGATATATAATATATATATCTGAACTTTGAAGCTATATTAATCTTATAAAAAAAAATTTGTCCCTTTTCCTAAATCTTGGTTGACTTCTCTTTTATATATTGCAGGTGAGTTGCGATCAATGACTCGATAGTATTGCGCTGCATTGGAGAATAATACCACCAGCATGAGTACTGACCTCTGACAAGTTTGAAGTTAATCGAGAGAATCAAAAGCATTTATATCATTACGATCTGTAAACCAAAAAAGTGAATGACAATTATATGTAATAGGTATTCAAAAAGATATGCCGATGAACTAAAAATGATCCCTATAAAGAATCAAGTGTTCAAGTGCTCAAGATAATAGTCCTAATATTGATACATTTGATCGTTATATTCATTTTGTAAAACAGTTAGAATTTATGAAGTGTCTCGGTGGCTTCTCAATGTACATTGCAACTTCTAGCCCGTGGGTTTTGTTGCAACCATAATATTATTTCAAGAAATCAGTATGCGATTTTGATCTGGAAATAAGATAATTAATTATGGGAAAAAGACGAAAGTCTTTAGATTTTGCTTAATAAAACCTTTGCAATTAGTTCTACTTCATCTTCGAGATCACGTATTCTATTATAAATATTTATTAGAAAAGAAAAGGACTTTTCGTTGTTCAAAGAATTACTGAATCGTGACAAATAATGATCTTTGGACAAATTCGCAGCCAAATGCCAGACGATGTGGAAATTTCCGAGGTGTCGGCTACACATTGCAACTTTAATAGCGCTCTTTAATTCAACAAATGAAAGATCGCTTTCTCAGACATGTACTAACTTTTAAGTTAAAAAGTCTTTCCAGTTTGATCAGATCAATCAAAGTTTTGGAGGCCCAAACACTTTGTTCCCTTTCTCCTGCCTAATGAATAAAAAATATAATATAATAGAGGAATTTAAAAGAGCTGGCCTATAATAAAAGTGGTTAGAATTTAGTACCAAGAATCAAGATCTTACAAATAGAACAGTTCTGCAACTTTTGACGTGACCCACGGGCCACTAGGTTATAAAATGAGAGCTTGTAAGAACTGTAATTTGTCGCAAAGATGGAAACCATATACGTACACTTTCATATTAAAGCCTTAAGTATAAATGGAGAAGTATCATAGATGGCTTCAGTCACACTATGAACCGTAGTTTCCTCATACACACGGGTACAACTGTCCTACGAAGCATTAACCAATTGGCAGTTGCCAGTGGAGTCTGTGTGGCCGTGGCACATATATACATCTAGTACGATAATATTTCAAAAAAAAAATTATATATATATATATATATAAAACATGCTCCATTTAGCATCAAGCTACATTAAAAAAATTGACATATAGGTACTAGCAGATTACTACACTGTCTATGAATCTGAGTCCTGATTCATGAGTCCTGAGTCCTAGTCTCCTAAGTTTTGAGCTTCTGACTCTCTTAATGGGTTCTTGGCCAATCTTGATTGGAAAATGTTCTTAAAATTTATGCTCCCCCTACGTAGTCCCACCAGTTGGAAGTTAGCATTATTTGTTTTGCTAAAAGCTGAAAATGTTACTTCATAGTATTTGCAGGCCAAGTACAAGCGTTATTCTGAGAAATCTTTTTGCAAAAATTGAGTCGATATTTATGCTTTCAGCCTTTCTCATTATGAATCAAATCTGAAGCACATATACAAGTTATAAGTTAAAACCAACGAATGATCTTGAAAGTGGCCACTGGCAAGTTGCAACTAATCTTTGATAGTATCGTTTTCAAATGTATATAAAGCCAAGTTGATCAACGATCGTTGCTTTACTGGTCCTATGATCGAGTACTGTACCAACCATGTCTGCCTAAGGTCTGCCTGCTGGTATTGGAATAGATTGGAATTTGCAAGCACATGAATCAGGATTGACGTCTGTATGACATGTCGTCTGCAATATTTTATGGTTCAAACTTCACTCTTGAAAATGCGTATCAAAGATAAAGAGCTCCGACTTGAAGATAATTATATCGACACTTGAAAAGCTTGAAAGTTGGGTCTCAAGACCTTTTGTGATCTCGATTCTCAGTTAGAGTTTCATGCCTAGACAGAATATTCAACTGTTGTTCAACTATTTACCTTTTGGGAAAATGAGGAACAAAACTCCCTAATAAAAAGAATATGAGGAACATAGACTAATAGCTTGCAGTGCAAACTATCTACTTCAACTTATCACAAATTCATTTTCATAGATTTCTCTTGTATATGTATGAAATACACTTTCAGGAAGCAAACTAGCTTTAGTTTACAGCTTCTTGTTTATAGATTCATAAATTTAGCGGACATTCGAAAATCGCATATATAAGTCATTTCCTTAATTAAAGCTACATGATTTAAAAATAATTCACAACATAACTTTAGAGGTGCTGGGCGGTACAAGAACATATAGTTAATTTTACGGATGAACCAAAACTATATATAAGTGTACTTTTTTTTCAGTTGAATGAGAACTCTATATATATATATTTCACCATATTATATTAGTACATTTACAATATACATGATATAGACAATATATAGATATTTATGACTGCGTAGAAGGTTTATATCATATATATCTCACTACTGGAATCTCGCGAGGTGATATAATGTATATATAACACAAAATGACAAAAAAGAAAGGTGTGCTGCAAAACCATTGATGTATTTTTGTGATTTGCATGATTTTGAAAAGTCTGAGCTTTAAAAGACCAAATCTTGCACAGATTGCCAATCGGAAACAAATTGGATACCCAGTGCAAATCCAAAGCCTGCTCGATTATTACACTCTTGGCTTGGTGTCTCTATATTTGCATTGCAAAGAAATTATATTATAATTGATTCATAAAAATGTACATTTCGACCTCCAAACGTTGATATCATTGACAATTTCATTGTGTAGACAATAAGGATATTAAAGCTGAATCTGATAAAGATACAGATTTAAAATATCAGTCCATGCTGTCATGATAATTGTAAAGCTGGGGGCTCGACTACAATAGTTCATAATGGTCTAATTTTGTTTTACTTGTATGTTGCTGTACTTCAGTCTCTTAAATATATTTTTAGGTGCAAGTTTTGTCTAGAATAGAATTTTATGATCTCTCAATTAATGGCAAATATGTGAGTAAATATTTATCCCAGTTTGAATGGAAAGTTTTGACTCGCTTATAGTGGAACAAAAATATTACGATTCACAACATGGGCAATTATAATCGCTCCTAATTGTAATTTAAGCATTTCAAAATCTCAGTGGATCTTGAACATTTGAAGATAAAATTAGAAGTTGAGACTATGCTGAGATATCATTCAGAAGTAATTAATTTTGATAATGTAATAGAAAGAGATTATATTGATGTTTTGAAAAGCATACACAACGACATTTTGAATCCTGGAAAGTGGAAATAGTTCTATATTATTGAGTTTTAACACATCCTAACTGATCAACCGTAATTATTATTAAAAACAAATTCCAAGGTTCATATTTATTTTAAAAGGGATGTAAATATTATTAATTTAAAGCTCTTGATCATGCTGTTTCTAACCTTAGTTTCCATCTGAACTATTGACTTGATTACTAAAATGTTGGTTCTAGAAACTGTATAGTTAGAACTTCGCAGTCTAGCACTTGGTGCAACAGGAGTCAAGACTCGTACATCGTTTAAAGTGGTGTGTATGTTGTTCAGCTGAGAATATCCTCTGAAAGTTGACTCAAAATGATACTCAAATTTTCATACTACAAGTGATCCATTCATTTATTCCTTTTCAATATTATTTTTTTGGTCAGTGAATGGTGTATGTTTAATTTATAAACATGCTGGATAGGTACTACAAAGCAATATTTAACTCTTATTAGTATTTAATCTTTGAATTAATCATCAATGTAGATGGTTGATATTAATAATTTCAAAAGTCCAAAATGAAATGAAACTTCTCAACTATTGACTCAAACTTTGGATCACCTTCAGGTTAATAATAATTTTCGGCGTACATCTCCCTCATAATTCCATTTGCAACTAATCTGCAATTAAAATCGAAAGATGGTCTCATACGGAATGATATGCTCGATAAATCAGCTGTACGTAGAATTCACTTAATTACCTATTTTTACAATTTTCGGACACTTTTGTAAAAAGTAAAATTTTTAGCTTAATTACAATAAACATACAATATCCTGGCTGTGTTGGAATCTTTTGTAAACAATCACATTACAAAAAGAGTGCCCATCGCATTTTTTGGATATGGGTCCAGTAAGAATAATATTTACGTCTCCCATGGCTTCTCTTTATAGAGTTTACGGAATATCAATATATGTAATCACGATATGATCAATTCATGAATATTACTGCTATATAATTAACTAATTTTGAGAAATAGTTAAGCACTATTATATACGTACTAGCTAGCTATAGTGATCGATATATATATTTATTAATATAATTTTAAGCGTTATATATACCCGCGACGTACGACGTAGCTATATTAATATTATAATTAAATCAAATTAATTATATATATATAGTACGTACGTACATGCAGTTGTAAATATATATTATTATATACTAATTAAATGGCCAGCTATTTCTTCGTAACATTGCATTATATGTAGACCACCAATTTTTGGGCTCTCGAACCTCGATATATATCTCTTCCTAATTACTGTTGAATCGTTGATCATGTGCTCAACTAATATTTGCAGCCATCAATTATGAGCCCTTACAAGAGCGTCAAAGAAACCAAGGAGGATAACTTGTACCGGCTTTGAGGCTTCAATCAATGAGCTAAAAGGAGCAAAAATGTCAAAATTGAGGTTCACCAATTGGTCCATATCTGTGTTTCAGCAGCGTGCTAGTTGTAACTTGTGACTAATGAGCAGCCCTCGTAAGAGAAACGTCAGACTTGGAGGGAGTCTTGCGAACTCTCTGGTTTGTTACTCTGTAGTTTATACTCTATAGTCTATACTCTATAGCGAAAAATCAATGAAACCTGAAAGGCGGAAAAACTGTTGATACGTTTGGGCATGTATAATGTGAGCTTCTTTGAAGTTTGGACTAATAAATTACAAGACTAGCGCTTCAAGATAAATTTAAGAAATAAATGTTTATCGTACGGTGAATTATATATAATTCCTTTGTACAGCCTTGAGAGGCCGAAGATCTATCCTCATCGTTTTTTTTTCAAATTTGTTAAGATATGTTATATATTATCATGAATATTCAAACAAGCCATTCATTATACTTGAAGGTATATGTTAACTTCAGTGTACCACAGTACCAGACTAATTTTAGATTCCAAATAACTTGTTTGTACAATCTTCTTCTCTAAGCCATGGACTGGTCCACCCGGCACCGTCCAACTTTCAAGACGATACGATTGCGAATCGCGGCGGCTTCACTGTAGCAAGATTCGAATCTCGATATTTTCCCGGTTAGGAACCCGTCTACTATAGATTCTTATTACAATACTCGTGAGTCGTACAGTGTACTTCACCATATAAATCTGGAGCAAGTTAACTACGTTACATTGAAGTATAATATCTTTTCTTACTGGTTAAGTCATTGAAATCTTGCATAAAATAATTGATTTTCTCCTTATACTCAAGGTCTCTGATTGTCCATTCCAAAAGAACATCAGTTGAGACCTCTTGTCATCCACATCACGTCCAGATCTCAAGATTAATCAACAGATACAACACATAGATCAAAATGAGTAAAGTAGCCAAATTCACGTGGATTCTCACCTATATCGCCGCTGTCTTGAATATATACATATATACCTATCCAAATGTCAACCCTACTCAATGTTCTTGGTCATATCAAAACGACCCGTTGAAGTATGAGTTCACTCAATCGTTAACAGAGATACCTCTTTTGGGTAAAATGATTGAATTTTACTTACCAAAGATAAAAATTGCAAAAGAGATCCCTGATATAAAGATGCTAGCATTTGGAGATCCTCAGATAAATGGGAACTGGAAATCAACCCCATATATTAAAAGACTTGATAATCTTGGCAATGATTACTACCTCGGCCATATTTATAAAGTTATGAAGAGAAGATTAGAACCAACACATGTTGCTGTTTTGGGAGATTTATTTTCATCTCAATGGATTTTGGATAGTGAGTTTTTCAATAGAACAAGAAGATACGTTACAAGATTATTCCCACAACCTGAAGAGCACAAAAAACATGTATTGGACATCTATGAAAAACATGAACCTATTGATTGGAGTGCATTCTTAGAAGAGAGAACCTCAACACCATTAAACCAACTTGAATTCGGATATGAAGATGTTTACGACTGGACAAAACCTTTAAAATTTTTTGAAGGTGAACCATTATTTATAAATCTTACTGGTAATCATGATATAGGATACTCTGGTGACGCAACATGGCAACATATGGCTAGATACCATAAGCTTTTCGGTAAAGATAATTTCTGGATTGAGTATGATAGAGATACAGATCATCCATGGAGAATAGTTGTTTTGAATTCATTGACTTTAGAAGGACCTGCATTACAACCTGAATTTATCGAATACACTTGGGAATTCCTTAGACAATTAAAGGAAAGAAGTTTCGAAGGTTCAACAGTGTTATTAACACACGTTCCATTTTACAAGAGAGAAGGGTTGTGCACTGATGGACCAGAGACTATTTATTACAAAGATAATCAACGAGAACCATACAAGAATGGGTTATTAAGATCTCAAAATCACTTGTCTTACGAAACCAGTCAAACTGTATTGGATACGATTTTTGGGAATGGCAAATCAGGTATCATTATGACAGGCCATGATCATGAAGGTTGCGACAACTATTACAATAAAGATGCAGGTACCGGAGAATGGGAAGCTCAAAAGGAGATTACCTCTGATACTTATATAAGGGAGATCACAGTAAGAGCTATGATGGGGGAATTTGATGGTAATAGTGCCCTCATGACAGGTCACTGGAACGAAACAGACAAAGAGTGGGATTTTGATTTCAATTTGTGTCCATTTGCTATTCAACATGTGTGGTGGGTTACTCAGATATTTTCAGTGGCAGCTACTCTTTTGCATTCAACTATGTATTTCTTCCAGCTCTGAATGTTTACAGTTTTATAGAAAGGACAAATACAAATGCATTTAACATTCTTACTAGTTAGAGTCATCTGAAGATTTGTATAAACGTGGAGCTTTCTCCAATATACAAAACTGGAGCCCCAAATCGGAGCCCTATCTTATCTACTGGTGGTTGCAACACGCATTACCCGGTGCACCAAATATAGTATAAAAGAAGTTTTTCGCCATCTTTTTTTTAAAGTGTTTTATTCTTTTTTCTTTGAAAGTTGCCTCCGAACTCTGAAATTTGGCAGTTAGTCAGAAATGGTGTGTTCTGTACAAGATACTCAGAGGCCTCGCCTATTAGCTTAGGGAGGTCAGCGTTTGTCTTTGAAGACACCATTGTTAGTTAACTGTTGATATATGTTCGGACAGACCAATATGATTCCAAAGAATATGCTGTCTAGCACTAACACTGCAGTGTGTCCCGTAGAATCCTGACATTATATATCTTTTTATCTACCAATTAGCAGTTTCTGCCATAGAGGGCGAGGTCTCTGTCTGAATATACATTATGAACCACTGAGTCCTGACTGGAGCTTGTAGCAATTTTGCACTGTCCATCGATTAAGCGCCAGAAATCTATCTCTCTGTTCGAAAGCATTACATAATCTTTTCTTATGCAGAACTAAGAAGGATAAATCGCTTTTTTTTCTGAAGCGTTTTTGACAAGCAGAAGCACATCACCATCTGAAGAGCGCTAACAGCAAAATTTCTGTGAACTTTATTCTTCTATATTTATCCAGGCATTCTTTTAGTACTTCGTATCTCATCGCTCCTAGATTTGTTTTCTCCCGCTATTTTCATATCATTTGAATCAAGTTTTACAGTATTGTTTGTGCTTTTGTGATTTGCATATATTTTAGTTGCTCATATCAATATTCACCATTATATTGTCTGAAAAGTGCACAATTGTACAACAGTTATTCTTCAATAACAACTCAGATGTCCATAGTCACAATTCATTCATATTAATTTCAAATTCATCTTTTTCCATTTGATTACTTTATATATTATATTATGAATTTCATGAGAAGAAAGCCACCTCAATTGTCAACGTATGATGAACTACACACTGTTTATGAAGATACTGCCAACTCTGCCATACAATACTTGGGTTTTGAGGAACAGAATAAATTTCAGCAGGCCTTGAATGGTTGGAAGTCATTGCATACCTCTTTACTGTATAAGATTGAATATTACAACAAAATAAGGAAAACTGATGAAGAAGAAGAATTGTTTAATGAGCTTAAATCAATCAGAGATCAAAACATAAAACATCTAATCAGAGTTCAATTAAGATGTGATGAACATGATAGATTATCTCAACAATCTTCTAGACAGAGTGCAACTCAACCTCCACAACCTGGTCCCAAACCTCATTCGGCTTCAAGCTCAAGATCGAACTCGCATCATATGAATGTTCCAAGTTTGAGAAATAATCATACTATGAATCGCAAGCTTCAAACAACTAGACCAATGTTGAAATCTTTAAGACCAGGAAAATACAATTCACTCACAGAAGCTAACTCAAGCGCTGCCTCTCAAGCAGCAAACCTATGCTGGAAACAAGATGATGCTGCCAGACACTCACAGTCTACTTCCCATATTCCAAATTACGAAAAGTCTAAAGATTCGTACGACTCAGTATTCAATGACTTTGACCAAGACATAGCTGAGATTTCTTATAAAAATGATGACGACAATGGCTACGATGAAAATTTAATTGATTTGGTAGCGCATTACAATGAACTTGATTTGGGTGATTACTCAGGTGATAAATTTACTACTTTCAAGCCATTGATACCCTCACTTAACATTTCAGAACCAACTTTGGTCACCAAACAAAGCAAATACTCAGAAAGAATCACACCGCCAATTCCACCACCTCATATGAAACCGAGACCTAAACAACTGCTGCCAAAGCCTACGTCTCAACCTAACTCTAGAAATACAGTTCCCCAGCCCCTGTCAGCAAGGCCAGCTTCTGCACCAAGACCCACCGTTCGTCCACCAGTTTCTTCACAGCCGAAATCAGCCAGGCCTCTAGCATCTCCAACAAAACAAGGCCCCCCAAAAATGGCAGCTAGGCCTGATACAAAACCGTCTCCGAAATTCGCTGCTCCCAAACCTACTCACAAACCAATACCAAAACCCACGTACAAGACCCCACAATCGATTTCAAAACAGAAGGTACCTATCAATCCAACGAAGCCGAAATCTACGCCACCATCTGCTGCTAGACAAGCACAAACATCCCCAAGAACTTTGCAGAATAGAGGTCCTAAACACGCAATAAATAAGACCCCCAACTTTGTTGACGAAGATGATGCAGGGATAAAAAAGGACACAGAAACATTATCTAGTGGCGAATCCGAAAAAGGTTCTGAAGAAGTTATCGAGATCATCGATGACATAGATGAAGATGAACTTATTAAATCTATAAAGGGTATCGATCAAAATGCAGCAAAACAAATCCTCAACGAAATAGTAGTACACGGTGATGAGGTTTATTGGGAAGACATAGCTGGTTTAGATGGAGCTAAGAACTCCTTGAAGGAAGCGGTTGTGTATCCGTTCCTAAGACCAGACTTATTTTCAGGTTTAAGAGAACCTGCTAGAGGAATGTTATTATTTGGTCCTCCAGGAACAGGGAAAACCATGTTGGCCAGAGCAGTTGCTACAGAATCAAAGTCCACGTTTTTTTCGATTAGTGCATCATCTTTGACTTCAAAATATTTGGGTGAATCGGAAAAATTAGTTCGTGCTCTATTCATGTTGGCAAAGAAGTTAGCTCCCTCCATTGTGTTCATCGACGAAATTGACTCCTTATTATCTTCTAGAAGTGACGGGGAAGTTGATTCTTCAAGAAGAATAAAGAACGAATTTTTGATCCAATGGTCTGACTTATCCAGTGCTGCTTCTCGTGATAAAGGTTCAGATTTAGAAAGAGTTCTTATATTGGGTGCTACCAATATACCATGGGGCATTGATGAGGCTGCACGGAGAAGATTTGTCAGAAGACAGTATATACCATTACCTGAAGCTGAGACCCGTAAAGCCCAAATATTAAAATTGTTAGTTCATCAGAAACATACTCTACTTGATGACGAGTTATCTGCGCTTGTTGAATTGACTGATAGTTTTTCTGGAAGTGATATTACAGCTTTAGCCAAAGATGCTGCTATGGGTCCGCTCAGATCTTTAGGAGATAAATTGCTATCTACTCCAAGGGAACATATTCGTCCTATAGGTTTGATTGACTTCGAATCAAGTTTGAAATACATAAGACCCAGTGTTTCTAAAGAAGGTCTAAAACAATATGAAGAATGGGCATCCAAATTTGGTTCTTCAGGGGTATAGGCTGGTTTTCATTTCGTATCAGGTCTTTATTCTTCTCAAGCTGTGTTAGATAATTTGTCTAGGCCAAGTTGATATAGCTTAACACAACAATGATAGCATATCAAGAAAGTCTTCTTGTTGTATCTGGCTAACGCAGATGTCTATGATTTTCTAGGACGATTTATGTATTATACTACAAATGAAAGTTTTCAACAAAATTCCAATATTAAACTTAGGCGAGCGAACTATATATAATAAACACAAAACGGTCACGAATATACTAAACTTGAGCGGTAGGCTTAGCTTCCTCATTATATTCGGGAACTTCTTCAACTTCTGACATAAAAGCGTGTATATCTCTGGTATTAGCTTTCTTTGATTTCTTTGCGGAGGCTTCTGCCATTAACTCTTCGAACACTCTAGCTTCTTCAGCTTCTTCAGGAGTTCTTTTAGCATTTTTGAATGCTTCACCTATAAACAAGATAGCTTCTGCTCTGGCAATTTTTTGTTTCTTGTTCAATGATTTATCTTGTAACAAATTTTCACAAACTTTACCTAAAACGCTTTTGATTTCATATTTGGATGATACCCAAGCAGTTGCTAAGAACTTTCCAGTCATTGTTCTTTCCATCTCAGCTTGCTTGTATTGATTCCATTCTTCAGTACCTGATTCCTGTTGTTTTACCATCTCTTCCATTGTCACTTGAGCATCAATGGCAGTTTTCAAAATATTGTAACCTGATTTGATGCTTGAGGTTTTATCTTTAACACTTGAGTATATTTTTGAGATACCAAAAGTTTTTGAAGCCTGAATCGCTGCATGTGCTTTGGATGAATATATTTTCCCAATCAAATGCAATAAATCGATACCAAAAGATTCGATTTTCAAATCTTCAATTTCTTTTTCCAATTTGCTTCTAAATGATTGTAATGCTTGAGGATTGGATTTACATGATATGTAAGACTCTATTCGTGGTAAAAGTTTTTCTTCCAATTCATTGATTCTGGCTATTTTAGCTATTTTCCTTTCCTCGCGTAACTTCAATAATTCGTCTTTTTGTTGTTCTGAAATTTTTTGTTTTTTCAATTTGTTTATATCTTCTGATGTAATTTTGTCTTGCTTAACTGGGGAGCCAGATTCACTAGCCTTGCCTGTTGAAATATCTGTTCTTGCCTTTCCAGTACTATGGATACTATTAGAGGTACTGGAAACACCATGTTTTCCTGTAGTGGGAGTGGACATGGTACCAGCAACTGATCCATTATCTGATTCGTCATCTTGCAAGATTTCAGCAGTCTTGGAAAGATCATTCAACATAGATAATTCACCAATCCAGTTTTTGAACGCATCACCACCGAATATTTGAGTGAAAAATTCAGCTGGATCTTCAAAACCTTGAGCAGGAACAGCTTGATCTTTACCAAATTCATCATATTTTTTCCTTAATTCTGGGTCTTTCAATACCTGGTATGCTTCCCCAAGTTCTTGGAAACGGGAAGCAGCGTCTGGATCATCTGGATTCTTATCAGGATGTAATTTGATGGCTTGTTTTCTATATGCTTTTTTGATATCTAAATCTGTCGCATCTGGGGCGACACCGACTACTTCATAATAGGTAGTATCCTTTACCATTCTGGAAAGCTTTGATAGTAACGATTATAGGATTCAACCTTGGTGTGTGAAAATTGAAATATGTGTCCAAATACTTGTATCAGGAAAAATAGAATAGAGTATTTCACTTGAGAACCAAAATTCAAAGGCTTATAAAATGTCCTGTGAATAATCTTGTTTTGATTAAATATAATTATAAGTGTCGGTGCCGGGTAACCGAAACGTCTAATCTCTTTTAAACGGAATCTCTTTTAAGATGAACATAAACAGACACAGGAAAAGTTGAACGCCCAGGCGACTGAAGTGGATAGAGATTTGAGAAGTGTTAACACTTACGAGTAGAGCTGTGCGTGTACTAGCGTTGACATATGAATTGGATGAAGTGCGGTATGTATTTTTCTAGAATACATGTCTGGTAGCAAGATGCAACCGTTCCCTCAACGTTGCAATTTGGACTAGTAATAGAAACTATTATGAATTCACTGATAATATTACTAGTTTTCTGGACCGCCATCGTGGCCCTAACTTCTAAATGATTGTCAATTAATATGACGCCCAATTCGAATAAAATGCGATACCTTGAAATAGGAACCTGACTAACCCACCACCATCACGTTAAATAGACAATTAGGGATTAATAATTATACTGCCTAAATATTGGCACAGTTATTCATCTCTGAAAAATTAATCATCTCTACCGTTCATTGCTATTTAGCAATTGCTTCCCAAAAAATCGAACCATTGACCAAAGGTTATCGAGAGAATCTTTAGCTGTTTGGAAGCTTTCACCATCCAACTCAAACTTATTTATGTTCCCTATGTCTATGTTTTTGACAGAGTTGTAGACGAATTGCATGTCTTGTGTGAAAAACGTATAACCTCTCAAATATAACGCAGCACCTGTGAAGATAAGTAGCAAGCACATAATCATCTTCACGACATTCACCAACATCCTATATACCATCTTTATGGTCTGCATTATCATTGTGTAGACTATGTATATGAAGATAGCAGTAACCACCATTCCGGTGATCTGAGGGTACTTATCAAAACTGATGTTCAATAAGAATATAGATTGCTGGATAACGAAAGCGGCACTGTTGACGAAGTAGCTCAAGCTGACCCCAAGAAGTTGGAAAGCGTCTGTCATGGTGATAGTTGATGATTTGATTTGACACTGAGCTCACTGTGTACCGCTTTGTTTTGGCTGTTTTATATTTCTCGCCTTTGATTTCATTTCGTAATTACTGATTTCTCGGTCCGGGTAAGCCGATACTTCCAGATATCGAAACCAATATTTTAACTGATCAAAATCCTCGATTGACAGGGAGAAATACTTTTACCGCGCAATAGTCAATCTTCACATAATACTAAAATGACACAATCATCAAAACAGGTCTTGTCGTTGTACAGATCCATGTTAAGGAACGCTGCCAAGTTTGATAACTACAACTTTAGAGAATACTCAAAGAGAAAAATCGTCACATCCTTCAGAGAAAATAAGAGTCTAAAAGGTCAAGATAAAATCAGCGAAGCTATAACAAGGGCATCCGCCGATTTGGAATTGTTAAAAAGACAATCAACAATCTCACAAATGTATACTGGTGAAAAATTAGTTGTTGAACCATTAAAAAGACATGCTTAAATTTTCATGTCTCAAGAAACACACAACAGCACACCGAGCTAGCCTGTTAAAGATGTCATTGATGCAGATTGGGAACAATAAGGTTATGAAGTTTTTTCTGGATGATCTATTATGTAAATATTATGATTATATCATTTCAATGATCGTAGAGTCGTAGACTCGAGTTAATATAAAGATAGACGCCACCCCAAATTCCTTTAATTAACAAAGGATCGTTTGTGAAGTTCAAATGCATAGTATGGCCACGGTCCATTATTTATTATTGGAGCTAAGCAGCGTTACGTTTGAAGAAACCGCTATAATCTGACCTCAAATAACTAGTTGGAACTTGGAAGTTAACTGGAAGCTGCTGTCCCGATATTTTAAGCCTCAAAATTTGATTAAAAAATAATAATTTAG
The DNA here is from genome assembly GCA_030575015.1 of Cephaloascus albidus. Lineage (NCBI taxonomy): Eukaryota > Fungi > Ascomycota > Pichiomycetes > Serinales > Cephaloascaceae > Cephaloascus > Cephaloascus albidus. The sequence goes on from JAJMGN010000340.1 coordinate 18,662, forward strand.
GCCGAACTCAATCTCGAACTGCCGTTAATATTTTAATGTCTGCAACATCGAAAACAACATAATTGGCTAATAATGGCCTCAAAAATAGCAATTATCAAGTGAAAATTAGACCAGTTTGTAGGCAAGAACCAGGAGATTGAAATTATAGAACTAACAAAGCCAAAAAAAAAATTCCGATGCCGGGAGTCGAACCCGGGTCTGCTCGGCACTTCAACTTTTTTTAAGTTTTTTGAAAGCGAACCGTGCTAACCGTTACACTACATCGGACTTTTTTGAAAAAATAATGCCTCGGACTTTTAAATTCAGTGAATATCAATTTTTCTTCAAGCTCATGTTTTTTTTAATAATTTATTAACTGGGTCTATAGATTTCTATAGGCTCTCAAGTTACCAGCGTTGTGTCTGTTTTTGACTATACTTCCAGAAGAGCTAGCTAAAGTTCCGAATGTACTAAAATAATTTTGAATGACAAATTGCAGCCGTCGACGATTTTCTAGATTCGAATCTGCTTATAAATTTTTGAGTCCGAGATTCAGGGAATATTGATTATTGAGACTTATGGAAATTGTATTTAAACAAGTTGATTTTCTGACTCTAGTTGCTCAGATGGTTTTAACTATCAAACTAGTATAAGACCAATATCAGTAAGCTGGTAAATGAATTCATTCTGTCAAACCACGACTTCAATCAATAAATATAGCACAATTGTATAAAATGTCAATGCAAACTTCAGGTTTAACCAAGATTGAATATGTTCCATTAGATGAGATAAGGAGACCAATCCCACCTGTATTAGACTATACTAAGATTGATGCAATGGCATCTACTTTAAATGGGATACCAACGGCATCAGCAACTTGTGGTTTAGAAGAAATAACTTCTGGAGAATTACCACCCATAGATGTTTTCTTGGTGAGAGAACAAGGCAAAAACTATTATTTTGCTTTTGGTGGATGTCATAGATTTCGAGCATATGAAAAATATGGAGGGGAAAGATTAGTTAAATGTAAAATTTTACCTGCTACTAGAAAGACTTTGAAAGTGTACTTGGGTGGTTCGGTGGATAATATGTTTGATTGAGTTGATGAATAATGGTACGTGCTAGACTCTTGAATGAGTTTTTCTATACCCTAATTCCATTGTTTGAACCGGCTATTATTGGACTTTTCCTAGTTAATATAATTGGCTAATATAATTGACAATTAAAGATTTTATTGGAATGAACAATTTGTATATTGTTTTAGTTAATCATTACATGTATATCCATGGCACGAACGTACGTTTGCAAACGTACTAGCTAGTTGACAAGTTAATTATAATATATATATTGTTAGGATACAGATGAAATTCCATTGAATATGATAGTGAGTGTATACGATTGTATATACTAGTAATTTTCATCTCTAGGATGATTTGATTAATTAACTGTCGCTCGACAAATATTGCAGGTTGCAACTTGCGTAATATAAAATTATTTATAATAAAATCCGCGGGCGGGGGCCGGGTTTTAGTGTATATAATATTAATATAGATCTATATAATCAGGATCTAAAATCTGGAGTCTAGACTAGTCTAGACTAGTCAGGACTCAGCGGTCAGCGATCACTATATAGTAAGTTACTTTTCACTGGTCAGTAAGGGACCAGTACTGACCACGGACGGTCCATGGATAGATGATCACGATTCACTATAATCAGGATTAAGCTGCTTGACTCTTGAGTCTTGAGCCTTGCGGCCTGAGTCAGTACACAGACAGCAGGCTACAGTGTCTCTTAAATCTTGAATATTCTTGAAGTTACTTGAGTCTCATAGTCTACAGACTCACAAACTCACAGACTGTCACAGTCACATCGACTTTCGCCATCTGGTCACAATTCTGCGATGTGAACGGTGTGTTTATAACGTGTGGCATATAAGTTGTATAATGAATTAAGTCTAGCCGCTCAAGGCAATTGCCACTCTCGATTGTGGTAGACTGTAGTAGTCACTGCCACTGCTGGTCGGTGTCAAGCTTGTGAGACACGAGTGACGAGAGTCCACGTAGAACTAGAATGTGATCGCAGTGAGCAGTGGCTCGTGAGCACTGAGCAGTGAGTCGTGACTCACTGAAGTCTGAGCCTTGACTCTGAGGCGTCCATCCGGAATAATTTCATTCCGGTATCTTGAAAATTGATTCTTATTATTTTAGAAGTCAAAGTTATCTCAACGATCTAATTTAATCTCATCGATCAGCAGATTGGATCACCGATCAAAGTTTCAATTAAGCTGATTACTTACGTTTACTATAATAGTTCCTATATTATTTTTATATATTGTTTGAACTTGGAGTCATGGGGTATTACATTTGAACCATATTAGTTGCTAGAGTCTAGATGGTATACATCATCACCATATCTCTATTGATATATAGTATAAAAGGTATTGCTTATATATAGAGGATCTAATTTCTTGTATATCAATATCGAGTACCTGAAGAACGTTAAACTTAGAACAGCGAGCGTCTTGGCCGTTCAAACCCTTTTTAGGTCATTCTCCCTACCGATTGATTGAAATATTTCTTTGAGATTTAGCCAATCAGTAAAACTATATATATATAAAAAGAAATTGCAGCTGTTGCTCAAAATTTAGCTGAAGTCGATCAATATTTTTTTTTTTTTTTTTTGAAACATAAACTTATTATTAAATCGACTTCTAAAACTATAAACGTATCGATCTTTGAAATAAAATGTATGACGTTTTACCACAAATTAATATCAGCATTCACATCATACCGGAGCGACCCTCACTGTATATCAGAATGAGTCAATATCCTGATATACCAGTTTGAAATATCTTCTAACATATATATCAATTTCCGCATTGCTCAACGGTAATAAAATCAAATTCTTCGTTCGAAATCTTCTGAGATTCCTCATTGTTTTGAGTATCTCCAAAACGTGATTGAACTTGATCATTGTACCTTCGTTGCAGGTACAGACTAATTCTTCTAGTCTAGAGTCTAATTTAAAGATCTCTTGTAGCCTTGTAACGACCGGACATCTTCTATAAAGATGTTCAAAACTTTCTTTTTGATTGTCTCCTAAGCATAGCATACATTTGCTAATATAATTAAATGTAATATTATAAATTTATAGTACTTACAAGTTACTACTACTAGTATATAACTTAGGAGTACGGCGTATACGGGTGTATATTACTGTTTTGCGTTTATTCAGCCGGTAGAACGGCTGCCTGCACCCGGTAAAAAATGTTGGAACCCGTAAGCTGGTTGCTACAGAGATACCGGGAGTATCCTGAAAGGTCGACGAATTGTCGAGTATTTATAGGAGACCTTCCCAGGTGGATCCATATGATATGATTTTAGAGAATAGACGTTATAGTTACCTACAAGAGTGTATTAAGATATAGAGAATGTCCGGTGCAATTGAATATGAAGAAGCATTACAAGAAAATGCTTGATACGATTAGGGAACGAGAAAGCCACATTATAGATTTGGAAGAAGCTCTTCATGAACGTGATAATGAGATGATAGAGAAGAACAGAAATATCATGAAGCTCGAACAGAAGATCAGGACGTACAAGAAGTCTTTATCTCAGAATCCAGATGTGGACTTACAACAACAAAAAATAAGACCAAGGGAATCAGGAATACATATAGTATAACAAACAGCTAATTACAAATATCAGACCTCTCGTGCTACTTGATGGTGTGGGGAATATTTTAAAACATCAAAATATCGCAGTAATACTCTAACATTCTCGATTATTTAGCATGCAATATAATGGACAATCTATATCTGATGCTTCAAATTGATCTTTTACATTATATCGTAACAGTACGCTATCTTGCTCTCCATGATAGTTTGTTTCCGTTTTAGTTACAAAACATGTCTTGACTCTTGAGGAGTCTTGAGTCTTGACTCTTCTCTGCATTCTTTTTACAGAAATTAATTCCTAAATCCTCGCGGATGGAGATAAATTATAATACTCATGCGAATTCGAGCAATGACCGGTTCATTGTCGAATATATTAATAGTACAAAGCAAATATTATGAAAATATTGCTAAGAATATGTCTTTTTTTTTTTTTTTTTGTTGAAATATATTAATAAAGTATATACATCATAGCACGCTATAAACGAATTGTATACCTTAGCTTCTTTACTTTAAGCTTCAAACTCTATTCTTCAATAATTTTTGAACCTTTGGTGATTCGTAATGTGTATCATTACTTCAATGTCTTGAATCCTTGATTTGATCTTTACAAATTAAGCTTATACAATTCCGCAATGCAAGGACAGACAGATTAAAGCTCATTTAATTAACATATTATAATCTGGATCACGATATTTAATACTCGAATATCAGGACTGGTGTAGTGGCCAGATTTATCAGTGTTCAATGTTTACCTCTGTTTGTAATTCTGGGAAATCGGAATCCCTGTTCAAATATGCTGCGTTATACGTCGATGTCTATATAGCCTCTGACTCTCTGCCATGTTACTGAACAGCCATAAAATTTTAATGGAATGAGTTAGAAAATAAGATAAAATAGGAGGGTTAAACAATGAACAGCTGATTCAGGAGAAGAAAAATTAACGGAAAATGTTTCATAAGATAAACAAAAAGATTATAGTATATCCAATCATGAAAAAGTTTTCAGGCAATAATTATGATGCTTAAGGGTAAGGACGAGTCAACTCTTCGATTACTCAGAAGTTAGAACTATACATTTCTCTTGATCTACAGGTCACAGGTCACAGGCCACAGCCGTTCTGAACTTCTGGCGTAAACACAGTAAGCTGAGTTAACCGTTTTATCTTTATAATGGACGTTGATAATCAGAAAATATCAAACAGCCAAGCTACCTGGACCCTTGAATCTTTCTCTCCACAGTCAATAATATAATCATCCAGACTCTAAAAAAGCATATACACTAAAATGTAACGAACTCTTCCTCCACAAGCTACCGCTAACCTGCTAACCTGTGAGTCTAGACTCTACTGTCTGTGACCACTGACAACCTACAAGTTGCAGCAGCTACTTCCGGCTCGGGATTTAACAGATTTAAAAGATAACTTTAAAGAACCGGCTGCCGCACCACCCTGGATGTGATTCCTGAATCCTGAAGTATAGCGGATAATCCGAGACGGAATACAAAAACAATTTCACTACGGTCAGGAAAACTTCACCGAAAGCCCATGAATCATATTGCCACGTCTGCCCTACATTAACAACAGCCGGTTCTGTGTTGATCTAATACTTTAGCGCTCAAATATATCGAATCACCGAAAAGATATACTGAAAATTATTGTAATTAATATTACCGAAATCTATATTCATGCATCAGAAATTAAATAACAAGTGCTTTGGAATTTGATATTCATGCAACCTGTTACCTGGTACATACGAACTCATCCTGTTTTATTTTAACTAAACGTTACACACCAATCATAATCTTTTCCATCTCTGCAATTTACGACGGTCCATTAATATAAAAAGAATTCAAAGTCCCTGTCGATTGTCTGGAGTTGTATTACTATTAGGACTAACAAGCTAAGATCTTCCGCATTATACATTTACAAACTTCATTTTTTTCTGGTGTAACATCCTCATCAATTATCATGAAACATCATAACATAAACATTATATCTTTGATAATATCCACTCTAATTTTCTCAAAGATAGTGAAAGCCAGTGGTAGGCCATATATATACGGACAATTTAATACTGCTTTTTATGGTTGTGATGGAGCTCTCTCTGCCCAAGCAACATATTGTGAAGCTTATGGATTTGAATGTTATTGCTTTAATGATGCTGCTATGGGTACATTCACAGAGTGTTTAGTTCAAACTAAGCAAAATACAACTTCTTTCGTTAGAAAATTCATTGAAAATTGTGCTGCTTTAAATGTCACATTAACCGCTGACGAATTTTATAGCATTTATGAAAATGCAACTAAATATGCTGTCAACACTTCCACTATACCAGATTTCAACGTTACTGCTATCATCGACTATCCAATCTTGCTTGATAAAGCTGTATCTGACATATATATGAAGGCATACAAAAGATATATTGGCAATTTTGATAATTCAATATTTTATGGTGCTGGTATGTTAGGTTACTGGGCCTTAGTTCTCCTTCTCGCAACAATAATCAACTGGACTAAAGTCTTATTCCCCGGTTTAGTTAAACAATTCACTGGTCGCTATTCCAACTTATATCGTCGCTACATCTCATTAACTAGTACTGGTAGTCACAAAAGAATGGAGCAGCATACAGGAGTTATAAGCTTCTTCGAATGTTTGGTTCCTAGTCGCATTGAAACTTTGATAGTTGCAGGGTTCACTGTTGTTACAATTGGTGTTATGACCCGTGATGTTCAATATATTGCAAATAATCCAATCTTCGTTAATAGAATGTCTCAAATTGCTCGTTATTCTGGTGATAGGGCTGGTATAACAGTGTGTTTCATCATTCCTTTGTTGATATTATTTGCTGGTCGTAACAACTTCTTACAATGGGTAACAAAATGGAATTTTGCTGTTTTCATAACTTACCATCGTTGGATCTCAAGAATTGCTGTTATCTTGGTCTTTATTCACACAGTCGGTATGACTGTAACTTATATGGATGACGGTTACTTTTATTCAGAATTTAAACAAAACTATGTCATTTGTGGGTTCTTATCGATGGTTTCTGGAAGTTTTATATTATTCCAAGGCTTGATGTTTTTCAGAAGAAAGTCTTATGAAGTATTTCTCTTGATCCATATTACTTTAGCTGTCATTTTTATTGTTGGTGCTTGGCGCCATTGTGACTATGAACAATATGGTTTCTTTTATTATGCTGCAGCTGCTGTGTGGGTGTTCGATAGATTTGTCAGAGTTGTCCGTTTGGTTATGTTTGGTTTCCCAAATGCTACTGTTCAATTATTGGCTGAAGATACTATCAGAGTCACTATTCCAAGACCAGTTTACTGGAAACCTCCTCCAGGTGGTCATGCTTTCGTTCATTTCTTTGGAAAGACTTATTTCTGGCAATCGCATCCATTCACATATATTGAAGGTATGGATG